>JAKTYO010000258.1:0-65428 GCA_030578735.1 Metschnikowia noctiluminum | reverse complement strand
TGACAAGCTCGCGAGAAAGCTTCGAATTGGATGTGAAGGAACTTCCCACTTGCGACAACCCTACACTCATTTCGAAATGGGTGGACTACTCCAATAAATATGGGTTCTCCTATCAATTGAACAATGACGATATTGGAGTGTTGTTCAACGACAACAATACGATATTGAAGCTTCATAACAATGATAGATTTTTGGAATTAATCCATCACGAAAACGAAGGTTGGGCTTGCATCGAGAACTCCGTCAGTCACCCACCCTCTCAGGCGAAAAGACAGCTCGAGATTGTTGATTTTTTTGCGAAATATATGAATAGCAATTTGTCGAAGGTAAGCGACAATGAGGAGCGCAAAGAAACTATTTTCTTGCGTAGGTACACACGAAACAGTGACTACATCATGTTTGAAATGACAAATGGAACAGTCCAGTTTAACTTCAAAGATCACCACAAGTTTTGCATCTCCAAAAACGGGCTAGCCATCACGCATGTGTCACCAAACAGGGTGATACAGACACATCCCTTGATCTTAGTTCTCGAGCGCGGCGATTTTTTGAATACAGAAGTCCCGGACTGTTTGGGTAAGATCGCCACGATTGAGACCGCCATCAGAGCGAAATTAAAGTAGCACATTTATAGATTAAAGTCATCCAGCATTTTCATGAACCTCTAACGAGAGAGGTAGTCATCTTATGTATACGGCGCATACAAGTGGCAGGGGAGAAATATGGTAGACCTCGATACACTGAACCCAAATTTTGACAAAATGTAAACGGTTTTCTACCCTCGTTGAATATCGGAAGTCAATATATTACACTAATTTTCTAATTTTAATATACACGAGTGTTTCATTAGTCATCGTTGTTGTTGAGTAAGGACTTAAGAGCCCACTCGTCTTTGAATTTTGTTTTCATGATATCCAACTCGGATATTAAACTTGAGCATGCATTCTTCAACGCGTCTCGGGGCGTGTAGTCGTCGTCAGTCTGAATCCTCAACACAAAATTGGCAAAAAGTGGATGTTCGACTTTGTAAGCAGCAAAAATAACCCTGTCGTCTTTTGCTAGTTGAGCACGCAACATATTCGCTAGAGTGTGGTCTTCACGCTCGATTTTGATGATCGCAGCATTCGGTACTTTCGTATCTGGTATGATTTTGATTCTTGAGCTTCGTTAGTAAAATTCCAGGGTTTTGTTACGGTGCATCAACATACTTCTCAACACCGTCTGGCAAGATGAAGAGCTCGAATCTGTCCGGAGCGTTCATGATTTTAGAGAATGTTCACTGTGGTGCGTTCAATCGTTAAAAGTGTTTGAGGTGAAGATTGATGCTCAACAGAGAGGTCCTGCATAACCCGCAAGATTTCAGGGAGCTACTAGGTCCCCGGCATCAGCCAGTTGCTCTGAATCAGCACAGGCACATTAACACTCAACATATTCAACTATTTAAAAGACTCAAGAGCCAGGAATTTCGGGTAAAAACACGTGAATAGATCATTAGTCATCACATTATCATGCGTGTATTTTTTTGTGTTGACTTTCTTTTACGTGCTAAAACCTTTTATGGAGCTCGCACCTTTGGGGGCATATTGAGCAAGACCGTGACCACATATTCTGCGCCGCTAACTAGAAGGGCCACTAAATTCATTCTGGAAGTGTTCAGGTTTTCTGTGTATAGTAAATAACGGCTCGCGGTCCTTCAATACGTACTGTTTCTTTGAAAAAAACAAAAAAAATAGGACGGTCAGAAAATTTCAAAAGCGCCCAATGGACGCTTTTTTCTTTTCATCAAGAGCTTAAAACAACATATCAATTCTGGGGATGAGCGACCCCACTAAAACACACCCTTGGTCACTGCCAAATTGAAATGGCTGAGCGTACATTTATCCGCGGCGTCCTATTATATGATGCTTCAAAAAAAAAATCGCACCTAGCACGTGATCCCGGTTGTGAAAAACACGCGGCCGACCGACGCTCGTCTCATCGAGTAAAATCCTGTATGTAGAATTTTCCCCCGGCTGCCAATTCTTGCGCCCAAAAGTTACCCGCACCTGCTCCACCTATCTCGAGGCACCTGTTGAGACCTCCGGTCAACATCGCCAAGAAGAACCATCTTACTTTGTACTAGACATCAACTACACACAGTCATCTGTTTTTCTTTGGTTGGGATACGAGCGTTAATAATAGCCAGCATAGAATCTCAGACTAGAGTTTTTACACAAGAATTTTTTCATACTGAGGTGTTTTACTCTGCTGTCGTTTTTTTTTGTCGCAACCAGAGTATAAAAACTTGAATTTACATCGTCACCAGTTTCCTCGCATCGCAGTTGACCCACAAAGACAAAACCTTGCTGTGCCAACCTTCTGTTTATCGGAGTCACCAGGTCACAATGACAAACCAGGAAAATCGCTGGCCCAACCAGGGCATGCCGATGAACCAGGCTTACAAGTATGTTTCAGCGCCAAGAATAAGCATCATCCAAAATTCGATCATGTCCTTGCATACTAACCTCTTTTTCTAGCCGCCAAAACCCACCAGTTTTACCGCCACCAGCAACTTTGGACGCAGGGGGTCAGCAATTCCCGCCATTCACGTCTCTCCCTGCGTTAGGCAGCAGAGGTGGCACTGGGTCCGGACATGTTTTTCTGATTCCGTCCATCAACTCAGCCGAGGATCAAAGACTGCCTTCGCTGAGTGTTCGTCTTCCACAGGTACCTGGTTATGGATCTTTGAGCTCGCATTTGCCTAATTCTATTTACAACATAACGCACCAAAATGAGCAGGCTCAACAGCCGCAGCTGGATGTTGTTCCAGGAAAAGTATCGCCTCTCAACCAGCCTCAGCAAAACCAGCCCCAGCAGCAAAACCAGCAACAGGCTCAGCCACTTCAATCCAGCGGGAATCAGTCACAGAACCAAGGGCAAATGCAATCCTCTGGCCCTTCTCTTGCACAAGCGCAGGCTCCGGCACAGGCCCCAGCGCTGGGGCCGGCCCCATCTCAGCAACCTGCACACAGCACTAGTGCTCAGCAACACAGCCAACTGCCCGAGGTTCCAACTGTTCACGTTCAGACCACTGCAATGCAGCAAGCACCGCTGCAGGAACTCGAACCCACCACGGAGAGTAGCGCTGTTGCTGACCAACAAGGAGCACAGAATTTGCTGGCGATTCCTCATGGAGTTATGAGTCGCTCGTCTGCGTCCAACGCGTATCGCCCTTTGAATGTAAAGGATGCGTTGTCGTATTTGGATCAGGTGAAAATTCAATTCTACAATCAGACAGACGTATACAACAATTTTTTGGATATCATGAAAGATTTCAAGTCGCAGAGCATCGACACACCTGGCGTGATTGACCGCGTCTCATCCTTGTTTCGCGGGCATCCGAACTTGATTCAAGGATTCAATACGTTCTTGCCTCCTGGCTACAAGATAGAGTGCTCCTTGGACCCCACGGATCCAAATCCAATCAGAGTGACCACGCCAACTGGCACAACCACCAGACCTAGTCTCAATGGAATAAGCCAATACCCTGCCGCCGCTGGAGTTAATGCCACCTGGACAGATCAAAGTCAGTCCGCACAAGCTGCGCATTTTACTCAGGATCCACTGCAACAAAATGGCGCAGGTGGGCAGATTGAATTCAACCACGCAATATCATACGTCAACAAGATCAAAACACGATTTGCGAACCAGCCTGACATCTATAAGCAGTTTTTAGAAATCTTGCAGACCTACCAAAGAGAGCAGAAGCCGATTGGTGAGGTCTATGAGCAAGTAACACAGCTATTTGCGGCGTCACCGGACCTTCTCAATGACTTCAAACAATTTTTACCGGATACAGGGAATCAACAACCACAATTCGCTGCGAGGGCTGATGATCAAATGGCGACTCAGCAGGCCCAGCCAAATTTGCATGACCACGACAACAAGGCGTTTTATGTGGCCAATGGCTCCTCCCAATTGCCACCACTTGGAAATTTTCAACCAAATGCGAGTGTTGCCATTACAAGTCCGGGGCAAACTTACCGTCATTTCCAGGCTTCTAATATTCAAGAAACAGACCAAGGATCAACAGTAGCCCAACATCACGCGCGAAAAGGCAGCGAGCATCGCATATATGAGAATAACTACAACGACGAAGCTGCATACTCAGGGATCAGAGGCCCCTCGCAAATATCATCTGGCAAGCAAAAGTCTGTCACACCGGGTTCATCAGCAATTGTGGCGAAGACTAACCCTACCCTCGTGACTGGAATCCCAGAGCCAGTGCCCCCATCTGCAGTGTCAAAAGCCTCCTCATTACTGGAAGAGCTCTCGTTCTTCGATAAGGTGAAGAAGGCCATAGGTAATAAGCAGACATACAATGAGTTCTTGAAAATGTTGAACCTTTTTTCGCAAGACGTCATTGACAAAGATACCCTCGTGGAACGAGTTGAATCGTTTTTGGGTGACAACAATCAGGATCTCGTCATGTGGTTCAAACAATTTGTCGGGTTCGAAGAGCCAACACAGCACATGGAAGACATCACATTCAAAAAACACCAAATCGAACTTTCTTTGTGCAAGTCGTATGGCCCGTCATACCGACAATTACCGAAAGTTGAAACTTTCATGCCATGTTCTGGAAGAGATGAAATGTGCTGGGAAGTTTTAAATGACGAACTTGTTGGTCATCCCACATGGGCTTCGGAAGATTCCGGGTTCATTTCTCACCGAAAGAATCAATACGAGGAAATTCTTTTTAAAATTGAGGAAGAACGCCTCGAATTCGATTATCACATGGAGGCAAACTTGAGAACTATCCAGACGTTGGAAACGATCGCGAACCGAATTGCTAATATGACACCTGAACAGAAAGCAAGTTTCAAGCTCCCACCGGGTCTAGGACACACATCTCAGACTATTTACAAGAAAGTCATTCGCAAAATATACGACAAAGATAGAGGCTTTGAAGTCATCGACGCGCTTCATGAGAATCCGGCAGTTGCTGTTCCGGTCGTTCTCAAGAGATTGAAGCAGAAAGATGAGGAATGGAAACGATCTCAAAGGGAATGGAATAAAGTTTGGAGGGAGATGGAACAAAAGGTATTTTATAAGTCGTTGGATCATTTGGGCTTGACATTTAAACAAGCAGATAAGAAGTTATTGACGGCCAAGCAATTGGTGAGTGAAATCAGTACAGTCAAGGTTGAGCAACAGAACAAGAGGGTTCATCCATTAACGCCTACGCCACAGGAGCAGCTCAATTACAAATTCAGTGACAATGATGTGATCTTTGATGTCATTAAGCTCGCGGAAATTTATATCTACCACTCCTCCAACTATTCGCTGAACGATAAAGACAAGCTCGGGCAATTCTTGAGATATTTTGTTTCCCTACTTTTCGGGATAGCGGGCGATACAATTCATACTGCGATGGAAGAACGCTCGACCGACGAGGAAAAAGGAAAGGCGAGCGGAAAACAAAAGATTGACAGCGAGACCACCAGCGATTCTAGTGGCAGTGCTGAGACTGCCAATGGTAAAAAGCGTGCACGCGAGCAGGATTTGTTGCGAGATGTTTTGAAAAAACAGTCAAAGTCCAGAAAAGAAGAAACTGATGGTACTCCTTTAAACGGTACTGGAGAGTTTCAAAATTCATCGAGGACTGATAATTCCGGAGATATGTGGATCAATACAACATCGGCGACATTTTCTTTAGAGGATACAGGGAGAGAAGAAAAAAGAGATAAATTCAATTTTTTCTGTCACACGACTGCGTATGTGTTCTTCCGCCACTTCAGAACTTTGTACGAACGTCTTTTAGAGGTAAAAGGGATGGAGGTCGAGATTGAAAAGGAAATACGATCACGAAAATTCCCTCAATTCGCCAAAGACTTGAATTTAGTCTCACATCAGCTTCAGGAGCTCGGTGTTGAAATTGTTGCTGGGCCGAAGAAATGTTACATGCAGCTTCTCAGCTTAGCAGAGCGCTTGTTGGACGGTGAGATCGAGCATCAATTTTATGAGGAAAGCTTGCGTCAAGCTTACAGAAACAAAGCGTACAAGTGTTACACCCTCGATAAGGTCGTCCAATCATTAGTCAAACATATGCACTCTATGGTGACGGACTCCAAGACCTCAGAGATGATTGCCTTATTTGAGGAAGACCGACAGAATCCATCCACGTCAGCCAAGAACCAAATCTTATATCGCATGAGAAGCAGATCATTGATGAGCACAGATGAGAACATGTTCAAGATTACGTTTCAAGAATCGACCAATTCAATCAACATTCAGTTTGTTGGTCTCGACGACTTAACAATCAACGACCATAGCAACTCAGAGGAAAAGTACAACTACTACGTGACCTCTTATATCATGTCTCATCCGACAGAGGGCGTTCCCATGTCGAAAATAAGGATGCCTTTCCATAAAAGTTTCATCAATTCAGTTAATGAGGAGCAGTGCATTGGGACTGCGCTGTCGCAATTGAAAGTGTCTATCTGTGAAAATTCATACAGGTTGTTCTTCGAGGCGGACACGTGTGATAAATTCATTGCAAACGCAACATACGCAAAACAAAAAGAATCAACAAAAGACAAAGAAGAAAAACTCGAGGCCCTTGAAGCAGTTTTGAACGACGGCGATGCTCTTTGGAGATCAGAGGCAAACTGGTCGCCAGCTGATGCTTCACGGTTTGACCTTCTTGTGAAATCAGGGGCGAATGCATACAAAAAAGCACAAAGTGAGGAGGAAAAATCTCTTTTTGCTAATCTGGAACCAAGGAAGGATGGCTCGGTGGGCACATATTTGGCAGAAGCAAGAAATGTTTCGAAGGCAGTCAAACCTCATCCTGACACGACCATCGACGCGGATTCGACACTACTTCAAGAGCACAACGACACTACGATTCAGCACGAGACGAATGATGACACTATGGATGATGTGGGCATGAAAAGCACAGCGAAGAGCATCGAGCATTTTCTGTAGGACAATAGAACTTCTCGTAATAGAAAAGAATCTTGGATTAAGATTGAAGAAAAATACATATCGTAGAAAACTTTTCATCATCTGAACAAAGTGCCTTCGGCAGCAGCTTTTGCTAATCTCTCAGTAGCGATCGTATGTGACAATCTTTCTCTTTGCTCCAATCTTCGAGAGACAAAAGCTTTTTCGTCCTTCACGAGAAGCAACCTTAGAATGATGTTCTCAGTCGAGGTTTGTGCTACGAGAGGATCGTGCTGAAGTTCTTCTGTCTCCTTCGCAGCCAAAGCACGAGCCTTCGCTGTTGCGTTTGCTTGAATAGTCAGGGTTCTCGCAATTGAACCTGCTCTGCTCCGCAATTTTGCAGTGTCGATACTGTTGCTGCTCCCTTCACTAACAATGTTATTTTTTTCTCTTAGTGTTTGTAAGAATGCCGGCGAAAGACGCTCAATTTCGTGCATCAAAAATGATATTTCCTTATCGTAGTAAACAGGCACCAACAAAAGCGACTGATACTGATCATTTTTTAATTCATGTACAGGGGGCCCATTTCCATCATTGTAGAAAAAGTCAAAGCACAAAAAATTCAACCATCCGATGACAGTCTCTATCTCATTACTGGTAAGCGTCTTTCCAAAGCCAAGCTGGCTTAAAGAATTTGTTACATTCGCGACAGCTGAGGTAACAGCTGATTGCCACCCGACCTTTGAGTTACCTGAACTTTGCATTTTGCCTGTAATTCCCAACAGTTTCATTGCTCTGGAGCTGGTCAATTTTGGTAATAATAGCTCGTCGGCACTCGATACAATCACTTTCCATGCTTCGAGCATAACACACCTCAAAAGATCTTTTGTTAGATGTTGGGCTAAGACCAGTAGATTGACATTCAAATAAGAGTAAAGAGGCATCATGGCTTCGTCCATCAGAGCTTGACTAGGCCTAAGGTTTCCATTTCCTCCGCAAACCGACTTGAGAGTCTGACGGGACACACAATGTTTAATGAACTCTGAGAATTTTGCCACAATCATCTTGGTGATTCTCTTTTGGGCTCTTATGAGCGTCCGATGCGCTCTACCCATTGCAAAAATTGCATCGTCTCGCTCGTTCTCCACAGCGATCTCGATCAAAACCCTCCCGTCAGGATCTAAATCGAGATAGATGTCTTGAGGGATTCCATCGTGTTTAAATTTGCGGGGTTCCAATTGTACTAGTGCCCTACCACAAACGCTATGGGTTCCAAGTTTCTCCTCCCACACAGTCGTATATAGTGTAGTTGCCGTGTTTGCCGCCACAAAAAATTCGAACTCTTCATCCCATTCAGGATTTGCAGAGTCTGTGGTCCTCGTTTTTGCTACCTGCTTTCTAGCATGTGTGTCAATGAGGGTCAAATATGGCTTCATACTGGAACTTTCGGTTGACGACTTTAGATTTTCCGCCTTAACTATGCGGATAGAAAAAACGTGACCGGTAAATTCTTGCCTTGAAGCAGCATTCTTTTCTCGAATCTTTGCAGACATCATCTCGGGGTCCAAGATGTTCTCTAACTTAGAAAGCTGCAAAATCATAGCGCTTAAATTATTGAAGCCGATGCATGTTCTGGGGGTAAAATTGTATGGCTCAACATATATCTTTTGACTTCCGAGTTGAATGTTATTGACGACACTCTTGACCTCCGCGAGCCATCCTATCTTTGTCTTTGACTTCATACCATCTTCACATCTCTCCATCTCTCGATTGAGATCTTTCATGATCATATCCGAGATTTCGCTAGCATAAAATAAGCAACACGAGCAAATACTTTTTATGAATGTCGTGTAGATCAAAGCGAGCTGATACTCGTCATGCCAATTCAAGTCGCTTAAAATCTTCAAGTATTGACGAATGAATGCAAAAATATCATGGACGGAAGTGCTATACTTTCTTTCGTCGTCGTGAATGTCCATCGGTTCAAAATCATCTTCGTTTAAAGCATTTTTGACAAAGTTTTTGATTTTCTCACCACTCTCCGAGACCCAGCTTTCGAGATAACAAAAAAAGAATTCCTCCAAATTGAAGGCAAAGGGGGTAGATGGAGCTACCTGTCGATGAATCGACCGTATCTCACACAATGCTTTATAAACCTCTAAGGCATCTGCATAATTCATAAATTCTCCCCTGGCATTGACGTGGGCAATGATGTGTCTTAGAATGTTTTTGGAGTCCGAAGCGAACATTCCCATCACGACTACTGCATAGGTTTTGGCGACATCGAGAAAACCCAACAAAGGACTCTTATACCTTCGCTGAAGGAGCTCGACATCATTTACCAAGCTATCTGCAATTTCCAACACATGTATGAGACTCACAGTATCATCTCTAGGGAGCGCCGCAAGATATGTAGCATACAGAGATTCCGAAGCTCTGAGTAAAACTTTTGTGAGCTTTTTCTCCCACCTCTTCGTGAGATTTGAGGCTTCGACCCTATGAAATAAAGAGTCTCCTTCCACATGGTCTGCCAAGAAAGTCAAGAATGGAGCAAATTTTGGCTTCACAGTCTTGCTAAGCACTGCTTCAAGACAATCTTTAAGACTGTGGAACACCTCGCTATACGTGTAGCTCAAGTTTTTGACCCATTCTTCTTGGTCTTTTAAAGTCCATTTGTTTTTTTCATTCCACTCAAGGCCCAGTTCCTCTACGACGCGTTTGCAAGTTTGTAAAACGCTTGAAGTGCAATCAAGCAGGATGGGGCCCAAACTTTTCGTACCTCCGGGAAATAGCGGATCGAGAAGGATTCCGGATAAATGGGCAGCACTATAGAGACACACCGCTCTCGCTGGAGGATCGACGCGCCATACGCGGCCACACAACAGCAAAAGGTCCTTTGATTTGTTGGTAAGAATCAGATTGTTTTCAAAAACAGGAGCAGCGCTGTTGGCCGAATTGCGATAGTCAAGTAAGCATAATTTACAAAGAATGACAAAGAAGGAATTTGTCATGGATCTGACGGGCATGATATAAAATTCCTCACCTTCAGGTAGCAGTGGCGAGGGGAGAAGCTTCATCGGGGGCGGGATAGCATATTTCTTTATAAGCCAATCGCAAAGAGCGGTCTCTCTAGTTTTCCAGCTCTCATAAGCATTCTCTGATGCAAAATCGCTACGAGAGTACCTCCCAATATCCTTGCGCAAATAAAACAAAACTTGCTCCACGTCCTTAGTCAAAGCCTTCTGATTCACGAAAGTCTTGAGGCGCTTGATGTCAAGTTCTAGCTGATCTGAAGAGACGCCAAACAATGCTTTCAATAAGCTTAAATGTGACCGATCAATGTCTGATAGCTCGAATGATGGACAGGGAAGTTTGTCGATCTCCGAAGTGGATGATGGTGGTAATCTTCCCGATGATGTCGAGGACACTGGAGATAAAGGCTTCAGCGGAGCGAGGGACGCTCTGTGTTCATTTAGCTTGGCCACCAATGCATCTCTATTCTTGGCGTTTTGCACTAGCTTCATGATTATATCAATGAAAGTTATCGTCTGGCGGAACACCACAGAGCTGATCTCATCAACCGGGATCAGGCCCATTTTTATAACTTCTTTGTTCGCACTGGAAACAAACTTCATGACGAGAATATCTACTGAATTCACTCGATTGATCTCGCTGGTGCAAGTTGGGTCTAGAAGGTCGCCATAAAATCGTAGAAGCAGACGCCGCGTGAGTTCGTCATGGAGGGATGTGTTCTTCATTGCCACCTTATTTAAATTGGCTTTTAACTCCAAAAGCAAATTAGAGGGTAGCAGTGCATCTGGCTCCAGGCGAAGAAGTCTCGACTTTCGAAAGTCAGAGCCACTACGCGCTGCCGTAGAAACAGGCCGCTCCCTAGTGGCTTGCTGTATTGGCTTGTAGAATCTTGCTTCACATACGTATTCAAGCAAGACAACTTTTAGCGTCGCTTCGTAAAGCTTAGACAAGTCGACATTTTCATACAGCGAGCTCACGTTTATTGTGGACTGGAGACTTTGTGAGCGCCCTGACTGATCATTGATTTCCCGCTGAGTTGGATTCGTGTTACCAGATATCATGGGATGTGAAAAGCGATTCATGGATTGCTTGAAAGCACGTTATTTTCGGGCCGCGTGAGACAAGCTGCGTAAACACGCATCAAACATGCTTGAGCGTTAATTGCGAACGAACGCTTATCATATCGAAACCTAAATTAATCAGTATCGGGATTACTTCAAGCTAGTTCATGAAGGCATAGAATAAGGTGTGATATATATTCCGACTATCTTTTGTTCTTTTTTTTTTTTTTTTTTTTCTTTGGCTAGCCTTTGTAAAGAGTCATAACAAGTCACTGGAATAAACCAAGGTTTACTGGCCTTTTCTTGTGAGCGCGCCCGGGCATGAATGGGAGCATCAGCGCTTTTCCTCTTCGGTAAACTGATGCAGCGGAATGTCAGGTAATGCACAGTTTTCGCGCGTTAAGTGCCAGAGTGCGTTAGTCCTATCTCGATCTCTTCATAAAATTTAAGCTTGATAAGAAACGGTTATTTTGCTCGCAAACATATGTCAATTCTCAACATCACTGGCGTTCGTGGCATTTTCGCTGTCAGCTTTTTCCGATTTGACTTTGTGGGAGGCCGCGGAATTTTCTTCCCTTGATCCGGCTTTGTCTTCTGTTATAAGATCATTCTTGACCTGCTTGCCTGTAGAGGACACTCTATCGTCCGTGAGCTCATCCTCTTTAAACAAGTGTTTGCTTAAGAGCTTGTTCATCTCAAACATGGTAACTTTGTTCTTTTTGAAAATGTTCGCAAGTTTCTCATCACATATAATTTGTCTTTTATCGGAGGCATTTTGTAGATTGTGCTCTCGGATATACACCCACATTTGCTTAACAACTTGTGGCCTGCTCATGCGATCGTTACCAACAACTTCCTGGAGCTGGGTCGAAAGAATGAGTTCCGCATTGAAAGCATTATTCGGCGCTTTGCGTAAGCTCGTCTTTGCTCGTGGCTTACTCACTTTGGAGACTGCGGGACGGCCCCGTCGAGTGGGAAGCATCTGCCCTTCTTCCTTTTGTAGCCGTAATGCTAATAAGTGATCTTCTTTTACAGTGTCTTCTTGGGTCTGTTTCGGATTTGCACGCTCATCTGCGAGCTTGTAATATCTGTCTAAGATACGCTCATTCATTTCTTCCTGCAGAAGTTAGTACCAATTCTCGTAAAACTGATTCATGTTTACACAAAACGAATCAGAGAATGTATAAAAAGAATCATACCTTGTGTAACACCAAGTCTACATCAAAAAGCTCCTGGATTGCATTTCTGATTCTTTTGATCGAGATCTTGTCGAGATCCGCAACGCTTAAGATCGCCTGCTAGGTTAGTAACTGAGATTGAAAACCGAAGGGTATTTCATCACGCCTCATATCTGACACGTACATCAATCATATCTTGATATTCCGCCGGATGGTATGTCTGAGACATATTTGAGCAAAGGATGCAAATAGCTGGCAAGTGACGCCTGCAAAGAGTGCTCTCTGAGGCATGCAATCAACGGTGGATGAGTTCGCCGCGTTTGTTTGCGCGGCTGCAATCTGCAAGATACGACTACAACTGCAAATCGAGCTTAACGATTCTCGCGCGTAATGTAAGAAATGCTATTTGGATTATTTGTTTCTATTGAATGAAATAGGCCGATCATAGTGTGTCCAGTCCCAAGCATCTCATAAAGCTACAACTACGTCGATTCGTAGTCTGGGCATATCCATCCCAAGAATTGCTTCTAAATTCCCTCCGACTAATCAAACCTGCAGATTCTTCACATTACGTTTATGTTGCAACTCGTTCTTCTTGACTAGCTTCTTTCTCTCGGCTCGTTTCAAGGTTCTAGGGTCTATCAATTCATCTGAGGTGCCTTTAGCTTTATCCTCAATTTCTACCAACCATTGATCATCAAGCTCCTTATTCTTACCCTTGTATCCCCACTTAGGAACCCACTCACCAGTAGCCTCGTCATAAACCATCTTGCCGTCCTTGGCCTTGGCCTTAATTCCCTTGATTTCAGCAAATCTCTCCCATTTCGTCTTAGGCTTGTCCTTGGGAATGGACTTCTCTCTTGGCAACGCCGTAGTAGGCTCAGGGAGTTGTATGAGGGTCATTGTGGAGTCTTGACCCGTAGAAGATCCATGTGTGTCTGTGGTAGTTTTGATAGGTAAAGATAATACCTGATTGATTAAAAGCTGAAGGTTGTCTCTAGTGACCGAAGCCAAGTACTCTTCTTTTTCATTGTGATCGTTTAATTTCGCATTGTCCAAAGGGTTGGGGTCAAATGTGGCCAAGTTGCCCAAGTCGAACAAATTTGGGATGGGCTTATCAACAGTCACAGGCTTGTATTCTTGTTCAGGCATCTTATTATCGTTTTCAAGAAGTAGGAGCAAAGAGCAGAGATGCGCATCTCCTGGCTATCACCAGCGAGCATCGAAAGAGAAAAAAAAAAAAAATAGCCCCCCGACACCGAATGTACGGGTCTCGTATTGATCGGAATAGATTTCAAGACCACAGCTAACAATCATCGGGTCTTTTCTACCTTTTCTCTTTTCTGTTAATTGAGATCAAACGTGAGCTTCCAGAAGTCCTAGTACTTTAATTTATATGGGAGTCTTTTGAGCTTGAGGCACTCGAAGAAATGGCATCGTGTCTTGACCTGATAATGAAAATTGTCAATCATGTTTGCCAGTGGTGCGGCTTACTGATATCTCACTCCGAGCCATTGAGTGTTTACATCGCGATTGAGTTTTCTATAAATATATGTTTAGCCACTTCAGGCTCTATTCAGCCGTTGAGCGCTGCGAAAAATCCAGAAGGAGAAAAGCGCCATAACTGTTATGGCACCTCCTGCAACGCACACCCTCTTGACATTCTCTAAGTCCGCGGTATCAGGATGTGGATCGAGTCCGGGAGTAGCAGTGCTCGGCATTTTAGCGGCATCAACCAATTGAATGAAAAGCTCGTGAATGGACATCGGCCATGAACTGGATATGTGTAATGGCGAGCCCAAATACAAATCCCGTATGTAGTTTTCAGGCTGGACATCTGACCTTTGTTGCTGCTTATCCAAGTCCGCTTTGAGGGCTGCAAAAACAGACGGAATATCGTTGAGAATGTCTGCGTACTTTTTACGGAGATTCACAATGTATTGAAACAGCTCCGGGTCGGATGAGTCGTAAGTGTAGCAGATTACATCGCATTGATCTAGCCGCCTTTGGTTTTCCAAAATGGCGGGCTCAAGTTCACCTAGCTCTTCCAAGATCAAGTAGCATTGCTTTCCGCCTCGAAGCTCGACGTCCTTCACGCAAAGTTTTGGAACAATTGTCGGCAGATATACCTCGCTGTATGTTCCACGGATAAACAGCTCCAAAAGAGAAGTTTTCCCCGCCTTTGGTGCACCAAGAATAAAACAGTTGAATACATTTCTATCATTCACCGCACCCCTGTAATGTTTGCCTTGTTTTTGTCGATGCTTTCTGGGTTTCGTGACTTTTATTGCCTTCACTGAGTTGCCGTCATCGAAGCCAAGATACGCCAAATATTCGAGCGTAGTTTTGTGATCTAGAAACGTCGTAAGATTCCACTGGGCGAGCCAGCCTTGTAAAGAGACGTAGCCTTCCTCGTTGCACACAATGGAAGACGGAAAATGTGTTTCCATCCACAACTTCGGCACACCCGGCGTAGGGAGAAACAAGTTTGTCATCTCTTCTTCACTTAGTCCTCCATCATTATCTTTATCGAATTTCAAGAAAAGATCCACCAAAAATCTATAACCCGTCGGGCTAAGCTCCACGCTTGAATCAGTGTGAACTTCCACAGAAGGATATAAGAATTTATCATTTAAAGAAAGCGAATTTGTGTAGTGGAACGCCCTCAAAATGCCCCAGATTGTCTCATGACGACCTCGCTCGGCATAAAGCTTGTTTAGTATGATGAACGCGTTTTCTGAAATGCCCAAATCACCGCCTCGATTGTCGCATCCGGGAAGAATGATTGTATTGACTGTTTGCAAGATATCATCGTAGTGGCTTCGCGTTGCAGGGCGCCCGAAGCATCGTGAATGAAGATGAGAGAATTCTCCAAAATTGAGATACCCATTGAGATCCGTATCGCATAGAAAAAAGACTCTTTGCAACGCTTTGACGGCAGCAGGTTTCAAGCTTCCTTCTTTGGAATCAAAAATTGGGGATATAGGATGTGTCACTGCACGTTGACAAAGATAAAAAGCCTCCACCACATTGACATTCAGCTTGGCGCTGCATCGCAAACACGCCTCAACCTCTTTAAACTCGTTGATGAGTGGCACGAATTCCTCTTTCTTTTGCTGCTTGAATGTCAATGAAGGCTTCTCCGACAAATCACTCGCAACGTCACATTTGTTTGCGCAAACTACAATGGGTAAATTTACACCCAGAGCACGAAGCATTGGCATCCAGAATAACAGCACACGCTCATATGTGTAGTGATCAGAGTATATGAGCAAGATCACGTCTGCCTGTTTCAATTCCTTGTTCAAGAAAGCATGGTCCGACGGGATTGTGTCGATTACGATAGTCGAGTCTGGAATGTATTCTGAGACTGACCGCATTCCATTTTTCTCCATTTCCGTCTCGGTCTCGGAAGCGGCTTGCCCCAAAACTGAATAATCCTCACGGGATATGCTCACGGGAGACAACTTTCCCTTGATACTGGCGACAAATTCGTCTTTCGCCAACATGGCGATGAACGTTGATTTTCCGACCGCTTCGTCGCCGCAGACAACAATACGGAGAGGCATGGCAATTTGGAGTCTCTTGCTGTACTGAGGGCAGGATGGGGGAAGTCCAAAATTGACAAGGCGGGGCTACTATCACAAGCAAATCGTCTCAGGATTCATGAGAGATGGGCTTATAGACTCTCGTATTTTTAATGAGCAACAGCGCTTGACTTGATGCCTAGCCTATAAAAGCATGACATCAAGGTTTGAGGTCGAGAGCGCGGTGCAGGCAGGCATGCAAGAAATCACTTGAAATCTTCAGGCACGTGTGATAAAACATGTTGCACTCGACTGTGGTCTCGGCGAAAACATCGATTGAGAGGATCACAATTATACGTTTTACTCGACACATTTTGTAAAAGAGGCATAATATTTTGCGATATGATTCCAAAAGAAGAATATATCGCAGAAGATAATTTGAACTGATTAGCACATTTCACAACGAACCCCCCATGGTCCCTTTCGCGCAGTGTCATCTTCCCGAAAAACAGGAGGCGCGGGATACTTCTAATAGTGACCGGCATCAGGCAAATTTGTATCTACTTATACACAGATACAGATCCACTTTTTTTTTGACTTAGGCCTTCATTATGATTCTGTTGTTTACCAGACTGCCTTTTGCTGGGGCACGCTCCTTTGTCATGCCACACAGACTCTTATCATCGGCACCGATGGAAGCTTATGAGCAAAAGATATACGATATTTTGCACGAGAAGTTTGCTCCAAAGAAATTAGACGTTAAAGATGTCAGCGGCGGCTGCGGATCCATGTTTGCCATATCGGTAGAAAGCGAACATTTCAAGGGTGTACCGATGATAAAGCAACACCGTTCGGTAAACGAGGTCTTGAAAGACGAGATCGCCCAATGGCACGGCCTCCAACTACGCACAAAAGGGGTTTGAGCAAAGGCGAGCAGTCTTTACGAAGCCAACTCGAGTCGTCAGGGATGTGCACATAGAAAAAAAAACTTTGTCGATGAATATCGAAATGCCAAGAATACCGCCTTGACATTATTAATGTTTGTGGAAAAACCTACTCAGCTTCCTTGAGATGTATAAGTATTTCATATGTCCAGTGGCACGCTAGCTCAGCGCACTTATTCAACAACCTCTTCTTTTTCTTCAATTATCTCCTCTTTGATCTCCTCCACTACCTCGGCCTCGACATTGCGGTCCTCAGTCTTCTGGTTGTCGAATCTAGATCTGTAAGATCTCCATTCTTCCAACAATCTGCGGCGCAACAAGATGGCTTCCCTTGTGGCGGCATCTGCCTCCATGGCATCGAGCTCATCGAACTGGGCACTGTACTCACGGAAGCTCTTCTTTACCTTCTTAGCATCGGCGGCAGTGAGCAAAGATGCTGGTCTTGGTCTCCAGATGAAATCTTTGAACTGATCAAGAGACTCATCTCTCAACATGTTACCAGTAAATTCGTACAACTTGTAACCATTTTCGATTGCATGTACCCATTGAGATGACCAAGCTGCCACAAATCTTCCAGATGGATCCCAGGAGATGTTGGTCATACCTCCAAACTTCTCGGTTTTCAACAACTTAACCTCGGTCTTCTTGGGTGTCTTCTCATCCTCGAATTGGGTGTCCCAAAACTCTAATTCACCAGATGACTTGGCGATGGTTGCAGTGACGATGTATCTGCCCTTTGGCGACCAGTAAAGAGTGTTGGTGTGTTTCTTCTGCACTTTGCTCAAAGCCTTAAACTTGTTCGCCTTGCCCTTGCCGGTGATCTCTTGACTGTAGAATGTAATGTCGTTCCTGGCAATTGCGGGATTGTCGTTACCATCGTCTAATCTGGTGATGATCACAAAGCGGTCCGAGGTTGGTTCCCAGGCAAAATTCACACAAACTTCTTCCAACTCCAACTTCTCGACTGGAATATCCCTCTCTGTTGTCTTGAAAAACTCCAAATTGGAGAAAAATGTCTTTCCAGACTTGGTGTGACGGTCGACCTTGACACACAACATATTTCCATCAGGCTTCCACTGCATCTTACAGTCACTGACCTGGAAAATATTGACAGTTCTGATGACTTGTCTAGTCGGAATTTGCATCAACGCAACTCTGGCGGTTTGGTTTGCAGTCTCTGGAACCCAGTACGACAAGACATGGTCACCAGCCTCAGCTCTGGAGCCAGCAAGCTTGACACCAGCTGGAGCCCATTCAAAGTCTACCACACCTTCGATTTTAACCAACTTCTTCTCCAATAGTTGAAAAGATGGCGTTTCGTAAATGGCCAAGGCATCTGGGCCTTGACGACAACAATACTTGTCGTCGAAAGACCATTTGACAAGTGGCCATGGCATGTCCTTTTGTCCTTCCAAATGGGGCGGCAAGGCAAACGTCCTAACGGGCTCGCCGGTGGCCAAATCCCAAATAACTAGCTTGTGGCCCTCGGATTCAGGACCGAAAGGGAAATCTTTCGCGTCGGCAGCATTATCAGGAGGCGTGATAGGCGCAGGAGACAAAGTAACCATGTATTTTTCGCTAGGGGAGAAGTCGATCAAGCGAACTTGCGGGTGGACGAATTTGTTGATGCGTTCAAAGTTTTCGCCACCCCAAGATTGAATTCCTTGCGGGTGAATAGAGAACATGTATGTTCCCTTGGGCGAAAATTTTGCGTATTTAGAAGTGAAGCCCTTTCTTGGCTCAAAAGCAGGCTTAGGATCGTTCTTCTTGTTGTTCCAAAATACGCCAACGGTTTCAGAGTAGTGCAAGGCCATCTGGTCACGTCCTGCATCGTCCTGCAACCATGACTTCAAGTAGCCATATGACTCCATTGATGGCACGGTAGGCTCAACAAACGAGGCGGGAACACTTCCCTCCGAACAATACTTCTCAATATCAGAGAGCTTGTTCACGAACAATCTGTGCTTAGCATCTAAAGGCTTGCCGTTCAACTGAGACACGGCGGCAGCGGCCATTTCCGGGGTTTTGTATTGCACGAAGAGATATCCTTTCGTCATGTTGTCCTCGACAGGAAGATGAATACCAGCCTCTCCCTCGAGAACCTCACCTGCTTTAGACAAGAACTTTTTCAACACTTTCTCCAACAATGGCGCTTTTGAGGCGGGCGCCTTTGGTGCGCCATCCACGACAACGTAATTTTCCAAGCCGATGTCTGCATCGACAGCGTATCTTGCTTCCAAGTCGGAGAAGTCAATGTCGCCCAATGAAATGTCTTTCTCAAGATCCTCGTAGCTTGGTTCTGGCATGATCAAGTTTGTTAAGATTGTCACAAATGTATTTTTTTGGTGGAAAATTTTTCTTCCTGCCGCAACTCAGTCTGGCCTTTTGGTGTACGGGTGTACGATTCGTAATATACTCAGGATTCAGGAGAAGTGAACAACGCTTAGTTTGCGCTACTGGAGTGCCGAATCAAACTCATGAGATTGCGCGCAGGGTCATCATATCAAATCTTTCGTTCCAGTGCCAATTCTCAAAAAAAATAAACCTGGCGAATCAACAAATTCTGCGCTGCTACATGTTTCTGATCAGTCGCGGTTGAAAGGGTAGGTCTCGCGCGTTACCTTAGCGCGGCTGCAAATCGCCACACGCGCAGACACGATGAAGCCATCAATTCGTGTTGGTTCTGGCTCCCTGCCCAAGTTCTTGTAGTCTCTTTTTCGCCTGCCTATTCTCGAGAACTCGTGCTTCTCGCTCCGCTTTCCATCGACTAGTAAGTTCCTCGATTCGTAGTTTCAGTCTTGGCGAAGGCATGTACTCGTGTCGCTCAGTCATTTGCTCGATGCGCTCCTCCAACGCCACGATTTGCTCTTTTAGCTTCTTGACATGAGAAACATGAGCATCCTTCTGTTCGGTTTCCTTCAAAAGCAAGCGGATATGATCACTCACGATGACTTCTATGGCGCGAGAGAAGAAGCGCAATACCGACTTATGCGCATCTTCAATCGTGGAGAGAGCTTTCTGGTTTTGATCCAAGAGCTTCTTACCTCTGAATGATATCAAGAAATTGATCTTTTGCCTCGGGTCTTCGAGTGAACCGTCATCCGCAATTTTGTTGAACGAGCGCAAGCTTTTCTCAAACTCTTCCAAGTCTACCTCGAAGATACGATCGAGAGCGTCAGATGCATCGGTAGTTTGTTTGCGGAGCGCCTCAAAGCTAGGCGCGTTCCTTTCCGACATTGTCGCCAACCTCTCGGTAAGGTTTTCTATATTCTTTTGCAAGGAAGTTTTGTCCGCGACGAGCGCCTCAACCTGATACGAGAGCTTGATTTTCTCGGTGGTGAGCATTCGCTGCTTTTCAACAGAGACCTCCAAATCACGTTGGATGCTGGCCATTGCTGTTAGCTCAGATCTGAGTTCCAATTTTTCTCGCTGAGAGTTCCCGGATTGATATTTGAGAGAGGCGACTGTTCGCTCCATAGACATCTTGTAACTATGGTGTTCTTCAATGAGATCGTGATGAGCCGCCTGCAAATTCTCGTAATCTTTCTGCATCAACAAAATTTTCTCGCGGTCCCGCGAACCATGTGAAAAAAAGGTGTGACCGCTTATTTCAGACACGGACCCTACCCTACTCTGTTCCTTGAGCTCGTTGACTTCCCTCTGTAGACCGTCGATCATTGCCTGATACTCTTGCAACTTGCTATCTATGTTTTCCTTAACAATTGTTCCTGTCTCGGGCTCATGTGGGGTTGATGCCATGCTCTCGTATGCTGACGTGAGTTGATCTCTGGTTTGTGTTGGAAATTGTGAAGAATGCACAATGGCCTGAGAAGAGGATCCGCGAGGTGATGAAACACTGTGTTCGATGGGACTCCTCCTTGATGTCAGTAAGGTTGTAGGCAAACTTTGGAACATGCGCAATATATGGTGTAAGCATTCCTCCGGGCGCCCGGGGCCTTCGTGATCAATAGTTTCACCCATGCTTATGCCAAGCTTGTGGAATACACTCTGTACTTCTAGGAAGAAAGTCCGAGTAAATGAACTCAAGCTAGCTATTCTGTTGTCAGCGTCCCGCCATTTACTCTGATACTCCTCTAGACTAGCATAAAGATCTTCCAATAAGTTTGTCATCTCCGTGACCTCCTTCTCAGGGGAAAGCGATGCCAGCTTCAAGGGACTTCCTTTTGGACTTTTTATGCTCGAGCCTTGCTTGTAATCAAATTTCTGTTGTAACGTTGTGATATCATCCACGTCTATAGACTGTGAATCGATTAAGTCTTGGAGAAACTTCTCGTAGAGCTTGAGCTGAATTTTGCAATTAGTAAGCTGTTTTGAAAGATCTTCGATTTTCTCCGTTGAAGCTACTCCAGCGACAATAGCCTCTGAGAAGTCTCGTCGGGACAATAAACTAGTTTGTCGAGCAGAATATTGATTTGCGCCAGACGAGCGAAAGTTTCTCCAGGGAGAGCCTTGACGCTGTCTTGTGTTCGATTGATAATCGTCTATATTGATATCCAAGTCGAACTGCGCTTTTGTTTCATCCAAAAAAGTAGAGCTTTGAAATTCGGAGGGGCTCTCGGGCCGTGGGGAAAGGGGTTGGATAGAGTTTTGCGAACACACCAGCAATCTTGAAGGGGTTTTGAATGGCGTGTTTTTATTCGCAGAAGACTCCTCCTCGTCGGATATTTTCAAGTTTTCACCCTCGTGATTTTGCACGTGTTTTGAGTCAAGGCCATGCGGATGTTTCAGACTTGTATCATGAGATGAGGTCCTCCATGCGGTCGAGTTGTCGACCTTGAAGGGCTTTTCGTTTTTGAGTAAGCTTTCAACTTTGTCATTGGCTACTATCTCCTGTTTTTCGTCAGAAAACTCAAGTGAAGATGTACTTGGGTCGCCCTCAGATTGAGACTCCATAGATAGCTTCTCGGCATGTTGACATGCTGACGCGTCTTTTGACTCATTATCACAATTTGATGACGCTCCAGGATCTTCACTTCCTGTAACTTCACTAGGATGGCTCACAAACAGGCTTGAAATAGTAGTGTCGTTATTGCCGTTTGAGGGACAGGCTTTCCTATGAGGTATATGAAGAACCGAACTCAGAGTGTCATTGGGGCTGCTTCCAGTATACTTCAGCATCCCACGTATTTGTGCGAGATTGTAAAAAGAATTAACGTGGCCGAAGTTGGGAGATGGCTAGTTACTGATTTGATTTGCTTGACAACCGATCGGTGACGGGTTTGGAATAATTTTGTATACCGCTAGTTTTCTCACTCTGTTTGTTTTGCCAAATAATCAGCCGCACGCCCGTGATCTGCGGGAGCAAAGGGTTCTCTCTACATGCGGCCTTTCTCAAATATCAAATCTTACTTGTTGCTCCAAGTCAAAAAATCACCTAAAGCGCACCTCATTTTAACATTCTCGACGCTTTTGGATATCTTGTTTTATGAGCATATTGCTCTCAACCTACTCACTGTCTTTCATTTTATCTGTGGCATTTATTAGATCTTAACTCTTTTAGAACGATTTACTCTAGCTAGCCATCTCGGTGTCTTCGTCTTTATCTTCATCCTCTTCTTCGTCTTCGTCTTCCTCTTGCGCGAGTTTGGTTGCCTCCTTTAATAAATCTTCGGGCACGAACTGATGTTTTCCACCTGTTTCTTTTAAAGAACACCAAGAAATTTCCAATTCGTAATCTTTATCCTTATTGTCTTCGTGTGCCTGATGAATTATCCTTGCAGCATGTTTTACTGCCTCTCTGACGGTCAACTGCTCGAAGTCTAGTTTCTCCAATTCCGATTTGGCCGTTTGTCTACCTTTCCCAGAAGCTGCACCCGAGTATCCCCAAAATGCTCCACTTGGCTCAATCATGTATAGGTGTGGCCCATTTTCATCGACGCCTCCGACAATAGACACAACACCAAACGGCCTTACAGAATTGTAACAGGTGTAGTTCTGTATGTAAAGACCCAACCTATCCATTAAATGTGGCAAACTGACAGGAGTCTTGTAAATACTGGCATAAGATTGAGCTTCATCGCGTCCACGATTGACAAAATGGCGCCCGTCGGGCAATAATCCTGAGTATGCAACGCCAATGTGTCTATCGATTGTTTGAATTCTTTTGTTCTTTCCGGGCACCAACAATTTTGAGTTGATGATTTTTTCAACGGCGAGAACAATTCCATCTTTCGCCTTGATACCAATCGAAGTACCCCCGTTTTCCACGGCTTTCATGGCATACTCTACCTGGAAGTTTCTGCCATCTGGACTGTTAGTATCACAATTCAACGATCATGATTGAGGTGTGGCAAAATGTACATACCTGGAGAAAATACACTATTTGACAAGTCGTAACCAGTTCCGATAGAAGTCTGTGAAGTTAGTAAAAGATCAAAGTCTGATCACGGGTTTCCTGAAGCGTGCAGCATACCATTGTCGTTGTTCGAGTTTGAGTGGAAGATACAATTTTCTGAGGTCACCAAATCGCCACTTATGTGAATGGTCACGTGATGTCAGTCGGCCAAGCCGAAAATTGAAAAAACGAAATCAGGGCCGAGATTCACCACCGGTTGACCTGTTTCTAATATAAAATAAAGAAAAATAAGATAAGTAGATACACGAGAAGAAAAGAGTGCTTTTTATCTCTGCTCCGAATGATAAATTAGAACGGAACATGTGAAGGGATGTGATCAATCTGGACTCTGAGCACTGCAGAAGTGACGGTCTGACCGAGATACTAATGTCAAGGGAGATGAGTAGACACAGCTTGCGACGAGAAAGTTTCCTTAATTTTGGTTTTATCCCCAAACTTTTCTTATTTAACGAAGCTCTTGTGAACAGTCATCCTGACCTCACACGAGAATAGAGAATAAGATGCAACGTTCTACTTCATGTGTGAAATGGATAGCACAAATTGCACGAGAATGT
The DNA here is from genome assembly GCA_030578735.1 of Metschnikowia noctiluminum. NCBI lineage: Eukaryota > Fungi > Ascomycota > Pichiomycetes > Serinales > Metschnikowiaceae > Metschnikowia > Metschnikowia noctiluminum. Next base: position 41,828 of record JAKTYO010000258.1, on the reverse strand, counting down.
TGTTCAGTCGGAAATCATGCGGAACATCTCACCCCATTGCGTCAACCCAAAAATTCTTAATTTTTAGCTCAACTCGAAAAAAGTCAGCTTCTCAAAAGACCTTCACAGACCACACAACTGAAAGCTCTAAGCTTTTGTAGCATACCGCGCGGGTTCGCAAGCGACCACTTCATATCACATTGTCCAAGTATCAATTCGAACGACACCTAACTATGTGGGAATTGCACTCGCCTATAATAGGAATAATTGTATGTAATGCATTAAGTCATCTTAGTGAGGGTGCTTAGCGGATGGAGGTCATCGAAAGTTTGAGCTAACATCATATCTTAGGTCCCATGTGTGCTAATCTCTGGCATCGGGTATGGATCACACTTTTTCGTTTTCTCTCATCATATGAGCAAGAATGCTCAACTTCGCTTTGAGGCGTATGTGGCAATGGTTTGGATATCATATGTCTTAGCTATATTGAAATCGCCGGGTTCCCCACCGAAATCTTACACGCCTTCACTTTCACAATGGAAGAAATGGTGCAATAAGTGTCAAAACTATAAACCCGAACGAGCCCACCATTGCCGGAAATGTGGAATTTGTGTTCTCCAGATGGACCATCATTGTCCTTGGACAAACAATTGTGTTGGTCATGCAAACACGCCTCACTTCATGAGGTTCCTAGCGTGGGTCATCTTCACAACTGGGCTCACTCTATGGGAGCTTTCAAAGCGTGCAATAGCGTTCTGGCATGATATGCACCTACCAGCATATCTCATCCGCAAGTCTGAGCTTGCAGCAGTGATTCTCTTGACCCCCATAGATGCTTTTGTATTTTTTGCCATAATCGTCTTGTTCATCAGGTGCGTTTTTCACCTTGCGAGTGGTAAGACACAGATCGAAGTCTGGGAGTTTGAACGCATTGAGTCTCAGTTACATACAGAAAGACTTTGGCTCAAAATCAGATATAATTACAAGCTAATCCATGACAAAGAAATGCCAACACTCACGTCATGGAATATTACAGGGGCGCGCTATGACACATTCGAATTAGCAGATACAACCTTTTTGGACGACGAGCCTATTGTTCCCATGATCTTCACGTCAGATGATTTGATTTTTCCTTATGACTTAGGTGTTTATCAGAACTTGAAGCATGCGCTCGGGCAGCCATGGACATGGATTCTCCCTTGGGGTGAAGCTTCGGGCGATGGTGTTTCATTTAAGCTGAACGAAGACGATGATCAATTAAACCTTCCTTGGCCACCTGATGGAGGGAATATTGAATTTGCAGGCCGAAAACTCACCGACGAAGAGTTGCGCAAAATCGGTAACGTCTCAGTTATAAAGAAGCATTTGGATCCCCGAAGTAACATGCCCCGCGAAGTGTGGGTCAATGATCTAGGCGAGGGTTTGAAAGACTATGGGGTTGACGTAGAGGCAGAGGAAGACCAAGGGCTCATGACAAATGCGAAGTCGAGTGCTACATGAGGCACCAGCAAGCAACATCGATGAGACCTTTCAAAATTTATGTTGGGTTGAAACGATATCCAGCGAATTATTTCACAATTTACATGGCTCTTGAAGCGCCAAAGAAACAGCCTTTTTGGCCATACCGAATCCTGCCTGGTAGCCATATCCACTTGCTCCATAGTTGTGGATCAACAAACGTTCAGAATCCAACCTCACTTTTTCAATTCTTACACCGCCGTGCCTACTAGGCCTGAGGCCTGCAGCCGACCTGAGTATTTCAAGATCTTCGAGACGCACCCCCCTTGGATTGTCGAGAAGAAGCTTAGGATGCAAAGCAATTGTGCGCTTCAAAATATCTTTGTTTTGCACACCCAATGTGTCTGCCGACCAATCATCCTTCTGCATGAAGCCTCCCAAAATCAACTGGTCATGCGACGAAGGTCTTTTGATTAAATATGTCGCATAGTCGTCGCCCCATCTCATGATGTTCTCGGTGATATGTGGAGCTTTCACGACCAAGACTTGACCCCTTGTAGGATAGACGTTAGAATCTTTCACACCGCCGAGGTCCTTAGCACCAAGACCAGTGCAATTAAATGTCACTCGAGTATTGGGGCCAAAGGCGGCAGACACATGGCCCAACTTGCCTTTCTCGAACAAAACGCCTTTTTGCATCAAGTACTTGTACAAACTGTACAAGAATTTGGGACAATTGAAACTCCACGACTGGAATCTGATACCAAACAGCACCCCATCAGGCAAAGCAGAGGCGGGCACCTCCGCGTAGTCCACGAGGTAACTTTTCAAAGAGTTGATTTTCAAGTCTTCTGGGCGAGTGTCCCAGTAATCTGTGGAGATTGTTTCTGCCAAGCCGCAGCTAGGTCCACCCAAAGTCTGCTGAATTCTTTTCAAATTTTTATATGTATACTCGTCAAAGGCGAGGGTGTCTGGATCGTTGCCTGTGATGCACGAAAAATTGCCTCCAGCGTACGGAGATGTGTATTGGATTGATTCGTCTCCAGGAAGAAACTCGGCGGTAACTTTGATCTTCTTGCCATCTATAGATCTGTCCAATAACTGGAACGCAGTGTAGAGGCCGATAATTCCTGCTCTGAAAAGTTAGTTTGTTCAAAAAGTGAAGCCAAATAGAATAGCCAACAGGGTGTGCTCAAAGGCCAGATGACTATGATATTTTCTTAGCAATTATAACATACCCAATAATGTGATACTCTGACATGATAAATTCACAGGTTGGAGAGTTGGCACATGGGCGAGCGTTGAGCTTATCAGCTGTGGAATTCCCCCAAAACTCTCCGCACACAAGACGGTACTACATATAGAACATGCGGTGCGGAATTTTCAGATTGGTCGCATCAAGTGCAAGCTTGCGCTAGATGTAAATCACACCGAGTTTGGTTTAGCTGCGAGACAAACACCTCGACACCAAGTAAGTCCATCGGCTAGCAAGCCGCATAGACGACATACATTTGAAATCGCTTGCAAACTAGCTTTCTCTATTGCAGACTTTGTGAGGAATCATCCCCGCCTGTGATTTACCAAGGACCCCAATCAGCAAATCATACCAACCGCAAAATCGCAAGAGAGATTTTTGCGCCAATGAAATCTGCACTGAAACGAAAGTCGAGGAAACCCGCGAAGGTCAGTCCCGGACCTATTAAGTCACCAGAGGGAATTCCTTATGATTACATTGTAGTCATTGATGCAGGCTCCCATGGCTCTCGCGTGTACGTTTATAATTGGCTTAACCCGCAGCATGCCTTGGACGCTGGAATAGATTTAGTTAGGGCAAGAGATGTGAAATTGGTGAAGAGACTCTTCGGAGACGACGCAGAGATAAGTGACACTTTGACAGATCTGAAGTCTGACTCCGATTCGGAATCAGATTCAGAAGATGAGGAGCCACAGAAACCAGTTCGGTTCCCCATCTTATACACTGCTAAGAAATGGCACCTTGCCATTAGACCGGGACTTTCTTCTTTCAACCAAAGCCCGCAAAAAGTCGGGAGACATCATCTCAACTACTTGCTTAACCTTGCAAGCTCAGTTGTGCCCAAGTCTGAGCACCACCGAACCCCGATCTTCCTTCACGCGACAGCAGGGTTGCGGCTCCTTCCGCCTAACGAGCAAGAGCCAATTTTGGAAAATGTTTGCCAATACTTGACTCAATACTCGGATTTCTACATGCCCGATTGCAAATCGCACGTTAACATTGTCGACGGCAATATCGAGGGGTTGTATGGCTGGATAGCCATAAATTCATTCGTGGGATCTTTCGATAGACCTGAAGAGCATCAGCATGGCAAAAACCATACCACCTACGGTCTATTAGATATGGGCGGGGCTTCAACTCAGGTGGTTTTCCAGCCGAATCGATCTGAAATCGAGGAACACAAGAACAATTTGTATAGGCTTTCACTTTACAACCTCCCAATACTTTTAAACGCGACAGACTTGCCGGACGAACGAAAGAAGCTGTATTCAGCTCCCAGAATCATGGATGCGCATATTTATTCGGATTCATTTTTAGGATTTGGTATGTTTCAGGCCCACAACCGGTACCTCAAAATTCTTCTTGAACACTTCAGAATGGCTGAAAATTTACCCGAAAACGCCTATAGATTTCGAACTCCCATTCCAGATCCGTGCTTACCGAAGGGCTACACTTTCACGGGCTCAATAGACGGCCACTATATTGACTTCACGGGGAAAAGTGAATTTCAGGAGTGTTTAAATTCTATATTTCCGGTCCTTGCGAACAATACTTATACTCTGAGCAAGTCGAAGTACAATGGCAATTGCCAACAGTTGGGTGAAGAAGGCAAAGTGAGCTCTTGCCTACTCAGCGATATGATTCCATCTTTTGATTTCGACATAAATCACTTCATAGGCGTGAGTGGATATTGGGACATCGTAAATAGTTTGCTTGCGTCGCAGAGCTTGCGCAATGAGGTTTCACAGACAGAGAAGTATGACTACAGCGTCATTTACAATAAAACACGGCAAATTTGCTCGAGCCCATTGACAGAGCTATTAAAGATGAATGGTTTGAGGGATCGAAAGACAAAAATACAAGAAGAGGATCTCGCGGAGTTATGTTTTAAAGCCTCTTGGATCTTGAACTTTTTGCATGTCGGCCTCGGCTTCCCCAGATTTGGGATTGATGAGATACCCAATAAGGATGATGATTTCAAATCCTTGCAACTTGTTGAAAAGTTTGGCGGTCTGTCGTTTTCGTGGACTCTCGGCAGAGCTTTCTTGTATGCCAATGACGAGTACACACAGGCGTTCAATAATTTTTCCAAGCGAGCAGATCCTCTGTTTCCAGAATTGGCTAGGCCGGGATATGTGTTTACAGCTGCAGAGGGCTCTTTTTTTTACGGAGCCGAAGCCTTGCACGTTCCCGGCCGTCCTCAATTTAACGTTTCAGTACGTGATTCACAATTTCCACAGTATGATCAGGAAACTTACTACGAGGAATCTCACGAACTGAAGTGGAGTATACAACCTCACCGGCTTTACGGCCTGCTTATTTTCCTGCTACTTTTCGTTCTCGCTCTCTTTTTCTTGATCGGTAGAGGCGGTCGTTCATTGTTGCGGGAATATCTAGTGCAAAAGTTCCATCTTGTCAAAAGGAAAGTGGATGCGGGCTTAAAAAGAAATCAAAGCTCTCGATACAATCAACTTGAGGAGTCAGAGTCTATTGAATTGACTGACGTGCGCACACGTAAACCAAGTGCCGATAGCGACGTGTTTCAGGTTGATGATGAGGTTGGTTAAAGAGTCCTAGCTGTTTTTAGTTCACATGTGCCGCTAAACGACTTTAGTGATCAAACAGTCCAAAGTTTCCATGAAATACAAGTTTCATATAAGACCATACTCAACAAATGACGAGAAAACAGAATCATCAAAGTAGGAATGATCGCGTTCACAGCTCACAATCACGGTGGTGTTTCGGCATGAGTTTTGTCCGACCTTCGCTTTATTGAATGCGATACATGTTTTATGTTTGGGTTTTCAAAAATCCGCTCAAGACACTTAGTAATAGATTCAGAATCTGGCGTGAATGTGATGCATTGTCCGACACCTGTCAATCGACTGTCTGCATGTTTTTTTGTTTATTTTGTGCGCATCAAGATGATGACAGGCTCAACCTGACCCGACTGTGAAATTATGGAGGGAGACCTGATTAGAAATCAGATAATCGTAGATAGGATGCGCTACGCTCACAGGTAAAGTTCTACGACTTGATAATATTTTAAATTGCTTCAGTTTAATCCACCTGTGTGATTATCTAACCGTTATCTAAAACATTTTGCCGAAAACGGAATGGAAATCTTTTTCCAATAGCTGAAAATATTTTCATTTCCCCATTCCGTGACGTCACGTGATTACTCTGAATTTCCGAAATATTAACAAGACCCCGGATTCTAATCCCCTTTTGCCTGCATCTCAATCATACGGAACGCCTTTTATGGACTAGCACGTACAAGCAAATAAATCTTTCACGACAAGAGATCAAATCAAGAATAGATATGAGCGAGCCCACTCTAGCTTTTGCCTTACAAACACATTGCGTTCAATTTGCTGTTCCTTGCGAATTGATCAAGAAGAATATCAAGATAATACAGAAACAAATCGAGAAACTGAAAAAACAAACCACAGAGGAAATAGCAAGAATCAAATGTAACTCTTTCCTCACTCTTGCCGAGAAGTTGAGCTCGGTTAAGCGCCTAATCAGAATTTACGACCAGCTTCAAAAGAAGCTTGCTGCAGCAATCCATAAAGACCACGAGTACAGACAACGCTTGTGTAGCAGATCTCAGCGCTTGGGCCAGCTACGGAAATTCACGTTGCGCAAGGGACAAGGTATTGACGAGAAGAAAAGCAATAATGGTGACTTGTCTGAAGGAGTCTTGGATTTGCACAATGAAAATCTTATCAACTGGTACCGTGATGAAGCAAATATACTTATTGTCGACTACCTTTTGAAGTCCAGCACCAAAAAAGGCAGTAACCTTGGCCTCGGCCTTTTAAGGAAGCTAGAGGTGCACTCACATCTTCCATATTCAAAACTCATTGATCAAGACATACACATCAATTACAACGAAGTGCATACCTCCATCAGTGAGAGTCACGATCTAGAGGCAATTAGTACTTGGCACAATGACAACCGAGCAGCACTCAAGAAAATAGGCTCAAACTTGCATTTTGAAATTCACTACTGCAAATATTTGTCTCTAATCGAGCGAGGCGAATCATATCAGGCTACTGCCTATAGTAAGAAGCATCTTGCGCCATACGCTAGACGAGATATATATGGAAGTGACGAGGAATTTCTTAACAACCGGGAAAGACTAACAATGCTTGGCTCGCTGTTGGTGTGTGTGTCTAGCCTAGCTCTCGATATTCCGTCCTCGCATAATCCTTTCAAGCCTCAGAGATCATTGATCGAGTCGGTAATGGAAAGGGATGTATCACGAATTGATGCCTTGGAGTTACACAACACATCGCTCACAGAGAATTCTTGGAATAGATTATCTGAGTGTTTCAAAAAAGATTACACAAGGGTCTTCGGTATTTCACAAACATATCCGCTATTTGTATATCTTTCCGCAGGTCTTTGCAGTTTGAAAACCAAGTCATGCTTCTGCAATCAGGAAAATACAATTTATTGCTTTGAAAAGAACAGCGATCCACTTGGGAATTTGGACTCTAGCTCGTTGCGTGATTTGGCTCTACGTGGACCGAATCAATACTATAAAGTTCTCAGAAAGACAAACCAATGCCCCGTATGCTCCCCAGAATTGTTTTCTTTGAGTCAGCATCTTCCCTTTGCCCAGCTCATTACAAACATCTATAATAGCCCATTCAAGCTACCTAACGGCAACATATATCCCTTTGACAAATTGCTCAATCCAGAGGGCAAGTTTGAAAGAGACAACCTTGTCCGGAACGGCAAGGTGCAAGATCCTTTGACTCACGAAATATTTTTTATCGATGATTGCGCACGTGTGTTCCCAGCATAACTCACCGCAAAAGCGATTAGCTTTCATCGCTTTCATCATCTTTTTTCTTGCTCTTTTTGCCCGTCAACTTCTCAAATTCCTCCTTTGAGAGAGCCTTGTCAAACAAGTAAATACGCGCGTCTCTTTCCGATGCGGGTTTTGTTGTATCTTTCGTGCTGTTGGTTCGTCTGTGATGATACCCAGCAAAATGAGACCAATCAAATGCCCCTGACCTTTCGACGCGGTAACCAACGCTTCTGGATAAGGACTTAATTCCCCAAGAATTATAAGGTTCACCCTCAAACAAAGATATTATGATTTTCTCGGCTGAACTCTCCTCTTCGAATAGATAACCCGACGATAAAGTGTTGGTGTGCCTATTCACGACTTTGAAAACTTCAATTGAACTGTTGAAATATGCGAGTACGAGCTTTTGATGGTCCCTTATACTTCTATCCACATCTTTAATGCCTCGTCCATTGTGAGGAAAGTTGAACATAATATAATTTAGTCTTTTTCCGGATTCAAATAGATTAGCTTTTCGGCCCTTGCCCAGGGTCTTTAATTTCAATGACTGTGTTAAATTAGTGGCATCAACTTCGTGCAAAACGGATACTCCTAGATCTTCTAGAAATTTGACATTTTTAATTGCCCCGGGGTACTTCGCTTCCATGACAGCCGCAGAGTCAAAGCCTGACGCAATGACGTTCTCGGGGAGAACAAGGTCTTGACGTAGAAGCGAACATGCAAATGAAAAGTCGCCTTCGCCAACTAGCAATAGTGTTTCATTTCTGGTGAAGGGAACAAATGCTTTCTTCTGCCCTGAGATAGTTGGCTTTTTCAGCTTTGCCCCTCCACTTTTTATAGACTTTGCTTTCTCATCTCTCAATTGTTTCTGGTCTTCCGCAGCCTGTTGCATCTGCTGTTGCAACTTTTCTTGGACAACATAGGCCTGTAGAGCCCCTTTTAGACCTTTGGCCTGAAATTGCCTCCCTTTGAGCTTCCTGGCCATATTTGTGGATTGCCAGCGTGCGCAAGTGATGAGTTCTCATTTTCTAGATGAGCATCGCATTATCTCATTATCTCATTCTAACAGTGTGCGCGGGGCTCAACAACGATTTGAAACATCATAATGACGTTCACCAAGCGAACATCACCAGGGTAAAGCTTTGCCAAGATCTTATTTATAAAAAAAATAAGTCGTTCATGACCGTACGAAAACACGGGGGTTCGACGTGACCACAAGTCTCGCTTGTCGGGCTTGATTTTTTTTCTCGAATGAACCATTCATCTACATCTGCTTTCACCTTACTTCTGGATGGATTTGTATATTCTAGCTTCTGGATGGATTTGTATATTCTATTTTCGTAAGGCCATCAGACGTGGTAAGCACGCTCTTCTCCCAACCGGAATTCTGAGTTGGGAAATAATTTTCGCAGCTCCTCCTCCAGATCCTTTTGAATGCCTTCAAGTGGCGGAGTGTTGGAGCCAGTATTCTCTTTGAAAGCTTCATCATCGTCGCTTTCCAAACTCAGCGAAGATGACACATTCTGCCCGATGGAGCTAGAAGAAACCGTCTTCTCATCTTCTGCATCGTAATCTGAGAGCTCTTCAAGATCCTCCTCAATAGAACCAGCCATTTCGTAAAATAACATAAACGTACCTGGCGACGATAACACTTCTGCCTCTGTGGTCGTGTACACAGCTTCATCATTTGCTTTCCACCATGACCCACGCCACCGTCTGTAGCAAATGTAATGGCCGTAGTTGTGGGTTCCCATGTGTGAGATCACTGCTTTGAGCGGATAACGTAAATTTTCGTTCCCCTGAACGAACATTCCATTTTCCGACTCAACGAGACCATCTGCGTTGTCGATCAAGTCTTCGAGAGACAGATCGCGTTCGCCAATGTCAACCTGATCTGAGGACATCGATTTATCTTCAGCCTTCGAATCATCTTCAGATGGGGTTCTGTGCTGATCACTTTTACTGAAGGGGAGTCTCGCGTCCATGTTCACATTATCGGGGTCGGCGACAAAATCATTTAAGTCCAATACCGCAGGAAATGATACGCTTTTGGAGTTTTTCATGATCATGAATGTGTTGGGATCTATGACTGATCGATTGATATGTATGCAAAGCAAAGGTGGCGGTCTGCTCATCAATATTTGCTTTGATTTCGTGGTCTTCTTGATCATTTGCTTAGTGGTCAATTTTTCGAAAACTTCATCGGATATAAAATCTTTTTTTAATTCCAAGTCAATCTCCTCTATGCGCATTGTAAAGGTCGAAACCAATCTCTCGATATTGGAAGTATCTGTGCTTTCCAACAAAAAGTCCCTCGTCTGTATTAAACCACATCTGTTGCAATTCACATCATCGATGAGTTCCGGCTTTTTCCACTCTTTCAACAATTGCAAAAGCTCATAATGTGTCCCGTATGATCTATCGTATGGTAAGTTTAGACTCAATCCACTGTTGACGGAATACCGAATGCCGCCCGTCTCGCCACAAGTAATACAACCAATTCTTTCAGCTGTAATGCCATCTACGGGCGTGACTAAATGCAATGGAGCAAGACGATTCTCGCTGTCTGGTACATTTGGATTGATTTGATGGGCGGGCACATAGACAGTTCCCAATCTCCCTAGTTGATCACAGCCAGAAACATGGCCCGGAAGATCGTCTGAGTCCATGAACTTTGATGTGGCTTCCTCAGCTTCTGGCTCGGGGGAGGGAGATGAGGCCAGGTCGCTTTTTTTGTACTCTTTCTCTACTATTCTCATCACCAGCTGGTAAAATTCCTGGGCATCCTCCTGGTTGTAGCCCATGAAAAAATTTTGTTTTGGACCATCAGGCATTTTCTTGAGTAAGGCTCTAGTGCTGAACTCCTTCCCGCGAGATCCATATTTGCCATTGAGGTCGTCGAGTAAATGCTTAAGTGCTGCAGTAAATTTCATGCTGGGCTTTTCCAGACTTGTTCTAACCTTGGATATTTCTCCATTAGTGTGTAATTCTGTTTCTTCGTATATTTGCTCATTGAAAAATTTCAAGAGAGAGTCAGAGGAGGCCAACGCTTGGAGTACCGAATTCATAAAGCATGTGTTTCCTTCATTACCCAAACCACCTATTTCACCACCATTTTTGGCTGCAAATCGTGATTCTCTGGAGGACCTTTGGTGACGAGCTCGGTTCGGTTTCCAATTTCGGTTTAGCATAAGTGGCTTATATTCGGTCATGAGCGAGTGCAATCTCTTGCGGAGCAGCGAAAATCTGATAACACCTAATGAATTTGCGGAAATGAAAATAACAAGAAGGGCGGTACCAAAACCTAAAAGCTTCTGACTATTTGTGAAAGTTTGGTAGAGCGTCAACTTGTCGGGACGCAAGATTTTATCAAGCAATGTATTGGATGTGCTGGCAGCGAATATTATGAGTAAAAGCAGTGGTATCACGAGGGTAAGCACTTGAGAGTACATGTAGCGAACGCGTAGCCACGAATATATTGCCCAATGCGGATTTCAGGAGGTTTTGAGAATGAGTATGGGTCAAAGGCACGTTTAAAACGTTAGCTTGTTTCGATTCGATAACGTGCTTTTGCAACGGCACCTTCTTTGGATTCAAGCGCAACTCCGTAGTCTTAACTAAAAGCAAATACCAACGATATATTCGCTAAGTGCTTGTCAAAGCAGGTGATGGAGTCAAGGCTAGATTTGTGGGTGGACGTTTTTGATATATTGATATAACTGTATTAAGCCTTGCACCAAATTAGTCGACTTACTTTTTTTCAGTTTGTTTTTTCCAATTATGTGCCCACAACGACTGCTCGCCAAAATAGCGCGCCTCGAGTCGAGATGAAAAAGGGGAACACTCATGAAGTGCTGTGGTAAAGAATGCTTTGATGGTCTTTGCTACTTGTCTGTCTGCATTAAAACAATACTTTTGTTTTACTCATCGAAACACTTGCTCGTTCGGTTTATATGTGACGTCGATACCGTAAACGCAAGTGCAAATCCTCGTTGTTTGCGTTCCTGTGCGGCTGAAAGTCTGTAGTCAAAACATTTGTATATTTCTTGAAGATACAATTACTTTATTGATCAGAATCGCCGTATAGTTAAAACGAAGTAATGCCGCGGTGTCGATTTTTCAAAACATCTGAGGGCTTGGGGGGCTAAATAATTGATATGGGTTGTTCGGCTGGGTTCGAGTTTTGCCCCATCCGCACTTTAAGGGCCTGCCATTTATACTGAATCCTGCTAGCTGCGAAATGGCCAGGGCGGCCCTCTCATGACTGTCAAACTTAACGAATGCACAACCTTTCTCTGGGTGGAATTTGAAGTCGACGATGTAGCCAAAATTTTGCAAAATAGGCACGACTTCTGCCTCTTGTGTGAAATGGGCGATATTACCCAAGTAAACTGTTGTTTGCCAAGAGGGAGTTTGCATCACTACCACTTCATACGGTTGTGGGATCATCAGAGGGCCTGCTCCCGATAAAAAGTTTTGCTGCTGAACGTCCTGAACCGGGACTGGCATGGGAATTGTATAAGACGAAGGCTCCACCACGATTTGGCCGTTATGAAGGTTGGGGCTTGTGCCATTTGGATATCTCGGATAGTGGTAGACGTAAGGCCTCTGGTTTTGCGCACGAACGCCTTTTTGTCTGTGACCCGGAGATTGTTTATGCGAAGCCCAATTACAACGGATAGCGCGGCCTAAAAGCTGTTTCCCGTTCATGGATTGCAACGCCGATTCGGCATCCACAGCGTCACGGAAGGTCGCAAAGCCATACCCTCTTGATCTGGATGTCTGCATGTCCCACATCACATGGGCTTGTTTCAAAGACTGAAAATGAGAAAAAAACCTGAACAATGCCTCATCATCGACTTCTGGAGACAAGTCGCCAACAAATATGTTGAATAATTGCTCATCGGTATTTTGTGACGTGGTAAATGTCGACGATTGATATGCAAAATTAATTCTAAGCACTGAGTCGTGGAGCGGTTGTCCATTGTACGCCTGTAGCGTAGCTTCGGCCTTTGCATCATTTTGAAAGTCAATAAATGCATAATTGAAACCAGGCCGATTTTTGTCGTTCAAGAGTTTGATCGAAGTGATTGCTCCATTCGCGCCCATTAACTCTTGTAGGTTTTCTTCGGAGACGCTTTTACTCAAGCCGCCAACATACAAAACGTTTTTCAGTATAACTCTGCCTCCCGCAGTAGCACTTGCGGGATTCATTTCGGCAGTAGGCACTGATTCGGTGTGAGAGAATTCCAGGCTTCCTCCGAGAAAATTTGTTTGAGAAGTTTGCGTGGGTTCCGAAGAAGCAGCAGATTGAGGCAGAACTCCTGGCATCTTGAAAATGCAGCGTTATATGTTTAAACAAGTTGTGAGCTGTAAGGAAAATGAATGTTTGGGTTGGGGAATAAAACTGACGCAATGTGTGGGAACGAGTAATGAAGCCCAAAATTCAAGTGGACAACAGACTGATCGAGTAGGGTTAAGTTAATGATCGTGTGTTCGGTGGTTTATGAGACGCCAGCACAAAGTTCCTCACACAAAAAGTTCTCGGGTTTTAATCGATCTGAATCGAATTCAAGTTAAGCAGAATGTTTAAAGTATTCAACTTAAAAAGTGATCTGACTCCGAAAGGAAAACAAAAATGTCCAATGAGAACTGCTGAGGGGTACTAGATTCAACATATGAAGGAACGTATTCCGGGGAGCGCGCGAGATCTGACCAGCCAATGCTTTGACAATGTACAAGAAATGTCGACAAAACGCTGGCGTTCGCGAGCGCAGATTGGGTGGTACAAGCCTGGAAATTCAACCTCTTCAAATGTTGTCTGGTGACCGTGAATTTGGTTCAAGAAAGTTTACCTATTCAATTTTCTTCGTGCGAGTCGGTCGAACCCTCGGTCATCAAGACAAAATGCTCGACTGCCAAAATTCAAGTTGTATTTCACCTCAACTTTTCTAAAATGGAACATACAATCTTTGTTTGTTTTTCGATGTATCAATTTTGTCTCTTACAAAATGTGATTCTTCTTTATAAAAAACAAACGTTTTACGATCCAAATTACAAAGCACCGTTTGAGCCCATTGGAGATTTCATTTTCGTTTTCAGGAAGTGACAGTCGCCTGGATTATTTGAGAAAGAGAGTATGATCACAAGCGCCAATCTGCAAGAAAATTGAAACCGTTTCACTTAACTTATGGTTGATGTCAGGCATAGGATCAAATTTATAGTTCGAAGTTGTAAGTAAGAAAATAAGTGTAAAGGAGAGGCACTCTTAGTTCTTGTTCTCTTTTGCCTAAACTGCTTTTCACAGCTTCCTAGCATGATGAACTTTTGATAACATAATTACAATTGCATTCTCATTAATTAAGAGGAAACAATTGTTTGCGCCCAGTTTACTCTTGAAGGCGCGCTAAACGCGATCAAGATCATCACAGAAAGTCGAGGGCTACGAATCTAGTAGCCCTCGAACGAAAGTTAACTGCGTTCTTTCTAACCAGAAACGCATATCCCTTTAATCCTCAGATTCATGTTAAGATTCCTATGATCAATCATGCCCGTTGAAATAACCACGGAAAATACACAAATTGTGAAAGCTGTAAAAAATGCCCTTCAGGAAGAAAACATCCTAGATAAGACCCAAAAAATAGCCAGAAAAGGAAACAAAATATGCCTTTGTTCTCGTGGTTCACTAAAAGCTACCCGTGAGACATTAAAAGAATTTACCAAAGAGATAACATTACGAGACATTGAGAAAGAGAAAACCCATACAGACACATCGTTCCAAGGACTAGCCAAGCAATTTCTTCGCGACAGAGGGATGAGCGTATCCACACTTGAAGTGCCAAGCCTTGCGGGCAAACTACCTAAGAAATGGTCACACTATCCACCCATGATTTTGTTCAACACTGGCTCCTTCGACCTGGCTCCTTGGTCGCATGCATTTCAGACTCTAATTCGAAAAGACCAGTTCTTTGAATTTGTCAGTGTTGCGTTCCCTGGAAAGATCACTCATTTCGCAATCAATAAGCCCATAATTGAGGAAGATGCAATGCGCAGACCTTTCAATTTGATTCCATTGTGGGGCGACTTTGGGCCCGAACCCTCTCCACAGTTATTCTCAAACCCAAGGCCCGTTGACCTCGAGAAAGCTTTTTGGTGCACAGCGCACCAGAATGGGATTCATCAAATATGGGCGCCAAGATACACGATGTTTTCGCGGGGTAATATCAAGGAGAAGAAGAGAATTTTGGATAGTATCACTCATCTCGAAGGAAAATCTGTACTTGACTTGTACGCTGGAATAGGTTATTTCACGCTCTCGTACTTGGCAAATGGTGCCACAGTGTTTTGCTGGGAGATAAACCCTTGGTCAATTGAAGGCTTGATGCGGGGCCTCAAAAAAAACGGTCACATGTATAAGGTTTTTAAGCACGACGAAGCAGTGTCACAGTTAGAAATCGCCATGTTCATCAGCAAGGGGTTCAGAGCTTTTGTGTTCGAAGAGTCTAATGAGCATTGTTTGCAAAGATTGGCCGAAATGAAACTTACAGAGATCTCCCACATCAATCTTGGATTACTTCCTAGTCTGAAGCCATCTTGGCCTACAGCGCGCACAGTCAGCAAAGCTTGCGGGCTACAGACCATTGTTCACGTACACGAGAATGTGCATATAAATGATTTTCCAAAACTTAAAGAGGAATTGGAGGTCTTCTTCGAAGGTTCTGTCACTCATTTAGAAAAAGTGAAAACTTTCGCACCCGATGTGTGGCATGTGGTGTTAGATGTAGCAATTTAAAGCATGGAACCGAGCTGGAGTTGGCCCAAGCCAGAACAATAGGCTGACAAGACTTGTTGATCAGCAGCGCGGGGCGACACTAATGCAATGCATGCGAAGCACACGTTGGCCGTTTGGAGTCCTGGCGCTGGAGAGACTGCATCGCTTGCCGCGATATTTTGCTTTTGCTGCGCCGAGTTTGTCACGACCGGGCCCAAAAAAGAATTGACACCGCGTAGTTTCCCGAACAGATCCATAAACCACCTATAGACGTGTTTCTTGTCACGTTTCTCGGACTGAACTCGTCCACTTCAATCAGAACTCTTTTCCTTTCTTTTCTTTTCTTTTCTCTTCTCATCTTTTTTTTTTTTTCATTGAGAGGTGTGCAACACGTTGTTACAAAGAAAATTTTCCCCCGCTCAACTAGGGTACGGTTAAGAGGTAGACCGTAGGGCGATGTTGCGCAGAACTATCACTAGCCGCTCACCCTCACTTCAGCACAGCCTCGCAAGCGCTGAGAATGCCCATTGTCTCGAAACAAAACGCTCGCCACGCCTTGGCTTCCCTGAGTTGGCCATTCATGATAGGTGGGCAAAAACAGGTCTCCGATCGAGATACCTATTTTCTTGAAAGCAAAGATGTGAACATGCTTTCATCCGGAGTTTCGACAATACATATATTATGGTGCTCAATGATGGAATGGAAGAAAAGAATGTATGTAGAAAGCCCGATCGCTGGCTTTATGGCGTAGAGTATTCTGAGGCGTGGTTTGTGAAATTCTCGCAGATCCCTCGACCTAGGCGACAGCGTTATTTGGGCGCTTCGCGGATTTGGTCGCGGTAAGCGTGGCCTTAGTTTTCAAATGCTTTCAGCATGCCTCGTCTCAAGGCGTTCAAATGGCCCAACAATGCTGTAAAGATATAAAGGTGTTTGAAGTACGAGCCTTGAAGACCCACGGAAAAATTCATGACAAGAAGAACAAAAGCAAAACCACAACAACTCTTTGGTGATTGCATCTTGCCCTTTCGCACACTGCCACTGATCATTTATTCCGGCTCGGCCTGTGGCCGTACGCCAGAAGCAGAGATCTCACGCAGACACACATGAGCGCCCCAAGCGCTCTCTCTGTGGTATCGCTTCATTGGAGCTGGCACCACGCCCTCTCCCGCATCAGCGGGTTCCAAGATTTTTCGTGGAATCATAAAAAAATTACTCAAAAGCTGAAACAGAAGCTTTGGGTATGTTCAATTTTTAAAGATTCCGGAAGTATTTGCATCTTGGAATTTCGAGAATCCCGGGCCTGCAGTTCTCGACTCTCGCTTCAAAAAGAACCAACTCGAGCATCCTGCACATCCACCCACCGATGCCTGGGGCCTGAACACCGGTCAGACGTTTCAAGGCATACCTCCCCCAACAAGCAAACTTTCTTGTACAACCAACTATTCTACTTCCACATTGGAATCTCAAATCATTGCTCCCTTTGTAAAGGTAGGTTACTTCTCCTTTAACATCAAGGTTTTTCCTGGTTTCGCGAAAAGTCACCCCTCATTCCCAGCTTTCGCGTTCCATCTTCTAAGACTTGCCCTTCTGCTCTCTGAGTCAAGTCTCTTCTCCAAATCTTTCCCGGGGTGGAATACGGTGAGTCGCTTTGATCCGAAATTCTGGCTCGACGTGATACAGAATTTATTTCTGCAAGTCAATAAAAAATTTTCGGCATTCGAAGCCTAATAAACACGCAGCTCCGGCCCAGCGTGTATTTCAATCCATCACAATGGCACACATGCCTGCGGAAGGTGAGGATGAACAATTCTACGATATGATAACAATTTCACCACCCCCTTTGGAATTTGGAGATTTTTCATCAGCCCCAATGAGAGAGTCAAGAAGTTCCCTTGGCCAGCGTGGACAAAACGGAGGCAGCTCCGAGCAGGAATTTCTGTTTCTTTCCCAAAACCAAAGCTTTTTGTCACGGCAACATCCAAGTAATGCAAACCATCACCTGGAGATTGGCTCGCAAGGTATCCACTACGATCCTATCATGTTCGCAAACCCAAATAAAAGCGCAAAATTAGAGAGCCCAGATCTACTCTCGCCATCTAGCATGGGCCCACGCTATCCAGCACAAAATCAAGACTTTTTATCACCACAGTCTGTTTATTCAGATGCTGCTTCGAATATCAATTCTGTGTTTCACGATGCTGCGTCACATATCAGTGGCGCCGCAGAACCGCCGTCAAATCTTTTCGACTCGTCTGCCCCAGCTCAGGACACTTTTAATCAGGAAATTAGTCTAGGTGAGTCTATTTCCACAACGAATTTAGCAGGAATGAATCTGACAGGACACGGGTTCTTTGAACATAATGTTTTTTCCCGAGATGGCTCGTTCAATAACCAGAAAAATTACGCGTCTGAGCTTAGAATAAACGAGTCAGGATTGCAACACGACATTGGCTTCCTAAATCATCAAGACCATTGGAATTACGAATTTCCAAAACAGAACCAATTGGATGTTTACCTGGAATTCCAAAATGACTACGTGGGACCCGCAAACCCGCTCACAGAGGACAATCTTATCAACTACAATGGCAAACTAGAAGGTCACGACGCGCATGTGACCATATCTATTCAACAAGCACCAGAGCTTGTCGCGGCACATACGCCTTCACTCTTCAGCAATTCTTCTCACAATTCATCACCGGAAAAGAAACAGGATTACTCTGGAAGCCAGCTCCAGCCCCCAAGGTACGGGGTGAGGTCGACGAGCCCCTCTCTCTCACTCAACCCGCCGAGCCCCTCTGCGTCGTGGAATAGTTCCCTGAGTCCCGCACTCTCGACCAATTTTCCGAGTCCCATGGGATCCGTGTATTCTGATTTGGAAGAATCATTTCTCAGGCCTGAAGACTTTACTAGTATGAGGAGAGGGCGTCAGTCGGCGCATCTGCTAAAAGTCCGATCACAGCTGCAGTCTAAATCAAGATCCAGATCTGGATCAGTACTGGTTAAAGCAGGCTCTGAGCTACATAGCCACGAATCAGATGCTGAAAGTGCAGATACTAATGACGACTCAGAGGCCGCTAAGTCCACTCGAGAAAAAATGCTTGAGCTCGCATCGACCGCATCTGTATCAAAGAGGACTCAGATTCACCCTTCATCATACGCATGCCACCTATGTGAGAAGAAATTCACTCGGCCATACAATTTGAAGTCGCATTTGAGGACTCATACAGATGATAGACCATTCATTTGTAACATCTGTGGAAAAGCTTTTGCGAGACAGCATGATCGCAAGCGCCACGAAGAATTACATTCAGGTGAGAAGAAATACCAGTGTCGGGGTGTCTTGAGAAATGGAACACCATTTGGATGTGGGCGCAAGTTTGCTCGCGCAGATGCTTTACGCAGACATTTCCAAACAGAGTCTGGAAGAGAATGTATTAAGCTTTTGGTGGAGGAAGACGCACGTGAGCAGAATACAGATGCATTCACGTCTGGAATCCAGCTACCGGATGGTGAATTTATGAATCCAAACGCTCCGGAGGTTCCACTTTTGTCTGTCCTGCCTGCGGAATGATGGTTTTCGCCCAGATGTACATTTGCCAGAACTGTAGGACAGCAAAAAATAATGCAGTCGCTTGTAATTGCGTGTACACTTTGTCTATATCAGGTTTGAGCAGCTCATATTTTTATTACAATCAGCCAGAAAATTGCTCTTAACGAATCATAAACAGTGTTCTTCGAAATACTCTATCACTTTCTTGTGAACTCTCTCTCTCTCTCTCTCTCTCTCTCTCTCTCTCTCTCTCTCTCTCTCTCTGCAGGTGCATGTTTTCGAAAGTGAGCGTGGATAGTCAACGTGAACTTCATTCTTAAGCTCATCAAGCACCAATGTCTTTTGACCACGATGACCTGCTTATGGATCGACTTTCTCCAAACCGAGAGCAGACTGTTGAATTGACTGCTGAAGAGAAAAAGCTAAAAAATGTTGTTGAGGAAAAGCAGCAGCTTATGATGGAGCAAAGCCGATCATTTCTAGAAGATCTTTTGGCCGAGTCCTCCACATCACCCGTGCATACAAAAAACGTGCAAGTGACAAATAGCCAGAATTTTCGAAACAATTTCCTTGCCAAACAGCTAAGTCCATTGTTGGAGCGAGATTTGTTGACACTTGCTAGTTTCCTTGAAAGTGTTGATGAGAGTTACAAGAATCTTGCGAAGCATGATATTATAGAGCAATGCCTGGTGTCCTTGCATCAGCTTCCCAAACAGGCTTGGTCACGGAAACAGCAATCGACAATAGATATGGTACCTGTCTTCAACATCATTCCGCAAAAGAAATTCTATGCCAAGACAGGTACGAACATTGGCAATGGAGAAGGAGATGGCTACATACAGTTCCAGTTCAAGAATCTCTTCGGTGGAGCCGAAAATGTCGTCTTCGACGCAGTAACAGGTACCAAGACCCCATCATCATATGTATGCAACTACTCCCAGCCTATCAATAATGATTCGCGGTTTCTTTGGGATTCGATGTTCTTTGCCAATACAAGGAAATTAGATTGGATCCAGAGCAGCGTTGAGAATAAGGGCTTGACTCATAAAATAACAACAAGATTCGACTCCAAATTGAATTGTGATATTTCATTCGAAAATGTATGGAGACAGCTTAGAAATCACGATTCGCGATCCACGGAGGTAATCAGCCAACTGAAGGACACATTGAAGTCCTCAATCCTTCTCAACATCAAGTACGACTCGCGCAATCATCCCATAACACCTTCTCTTGGCAGCTTTGCCCGTATCGGCCTCGAAAAGTCGGGTCTATTCGCAATCAACAATGTAAAGTACATAAAATTGGTGTGGGAGGGACAAATGGCATTCATGCTAAGTGAAAATCATACCTTGATTGCCTCCAACAAAGCTGGTGCTCTTTTAGGCATTGGCAGCAAGCCAAGCAATGTATTAGACAGATTTCATTTGGGTGGTCCAAATGATGTTCGCTCATTTTTATTGCAGGGATTAGGGCCTAAAGATAACAACTCATCTGTTGGTGGTGACTATTTTCTTAGTGGAGGGTTTTCTCTCTTGAGTCATGTACCTAAAACACCAAAGGACTCGAATTTCAAACTTCATTCATTTCTTAATTTTGGAAGACTTATTCAAGGGGGCGGCTCCTTTTCCGGTGTGTTGGACAGACTTGCGAAGGAGCATTCAGTAAGCATTGGTACGGGGATACTTTACAATCACCCACTGGCCAGATTTGAGCTCAATTTCGTGCTCCCAGTAACTGCCCACTCGACTGATTATTTGAGAAAAGGGATACAGTACGGTGTTGGAATCTCATTCTTGTAAGTAGATAACAAAGATCGGATATAGGAATGAACATGAATTTCTGCGTTGATTGTGAAGAGTTGCAGGGTATTGATTCCTTCGCCTAAAATTTCAACACCCATTTGACCATAATAGGTTCTATAATCACCTCTAATTTGTCTTTGAGGCCTTCCATTGTCTAATCCATTTCTCGTGTTCCAGAACCACTGCTGGAATTATGAGACTTTCGATTTCCAAGTTCTTCTCGACCTGCTCATTGCTCAAACGAATCCAATTCTGTGCACCATCAGGAGTCACAAAGACAACCTCCTCCTTTCGTGTTTGCAACAAGTTCCCAATCACCAATTGGTGGTGATATCGACGTAAAGCTTCACTGGCCTTCTTGATCAATATGGAATTATCTGTTTCGAGTTTGAAAGAAACTATCATTGCCTGTGGGGCCCAACTATCTACTAAACGCCTGAGAAACTTTGGCACGGATTCCAAGTCCACTATCAATTTCCCACTCGGTTGCGCCTGTATCTTGTGTTTTGGCATTCTCGAGGAAGGCAAAAAGAAATCTGACACGGCAGCAGCGAGATAAAACAACGCTTTGCAGTCAATATTTTTTAAAATCTCCGAGATAGAACGCAATGTATAGAGATACTGATTCACCGTCGTGAAAGGAATTTGTAAAAGCGACCGTGAGCATTTGGCCTCGTTATATTTGCGTAGCACCACAAGCATCTCGTCTGCCAACAAAGGGTTGATTTCCACCTTGTTGTCTTTCTCCACCATGTAGTCCAAGAAGCAATTGGTTGTGTGGCTATAATGTCTGGAATACGGCAAAAGGGAGAATTCTCGGTGCAAAAAGATGACTGCGTACCCGTTTTCTAGGAAATATTCAGCAGACGTTGCACCTCTAGTTCCGGCAGAAAAATTGTCGATAAAGCGAACAGTATTATTTTCCAAAGGCACTGTAGTTCCACCACTGGTGACCAACACGACTTTTTTGCCGGTAGTAATGTGGTAGTTCACAAATTCAGTCACCTGGTCCTCGACCTCAGCCAAATAAAAAGGTGCCGAATGAGATTCAAAATATTTATCTTCGTCTAGAAGCTGAGCCACGGGATGCGCGGGTGCGTCCCGGTCAATTGCACAATCAACTTCTGGTTGAGACGTGTGATAATTTTTGTTCGGCACCATTTTGACTGGTCTTGTCAATTGTTGTGAATCAATGATTTGTTGGGGTGAGGTTGAGCACCCAGTGACGGATATGTGCCTGCAAATTATACGAGTCTTTCGCAGCGAACCCTTCACAAATCATAGAAACGAGAAAAAATGCCTTTATAGATAGCGGAAAATATGAACCTCTCGGACTTTTCTCTCGGTGATCTGCTGGAAAAATTTTTTTTGCTTCTTTCGAGTAGATCGTTTCTCAGCATATCATATGTGCAATCTAGAGATGTCTGGACAAGTGCTTAGTGTCTCGCAAATTTTTTCACTCAGCCACGATCTTCCATTTCAGGTATTCATCATCACATAGCTTGTCATATTGTACAAGTTTGCAAGATAAAGGTGAAGAGTGGGGGACTCAGGGGATAATAGGCGTAAAGACTTTGCCTCTATGAAATTAAAAGATTTCAAATGAGATCAAGTGCATTTGCGGCGGGCTAGTGTTGAAAGGGTTTGGTGAAAGAGACAGGAAGCAGGGAGATATCTTGCGAAGAAAATTTACCACTAGTATACGGAAGCACCGGACTTAGCGAAACCAAGCTGGTTCAACGCGTGGTCTCATTTATATATACTTTTATGAATCTAATTATCAACTCAGAAACGGCAAAAATAAAAACAGTGATTACCTCCTCGACTAGATTTCTGAAGCGGTACCACCGCTCGATTTCGGTGTCTTTTCGCAGCCGACACGACTCAATTTTCGTGCTTAAGCCGCACTCTGTGATTCGAGACAAGGACTCGGTCACTCTTTGTGCAAATTTTGTTTCAAGACACAGGCTATACTGAATATCTATGTGTCTCTGACCTACCAAAACGAAAGATTATCAGCTATTCTTTATTCATCGGGTTCAAGGAACTCGAACTGTGACCGAAAACTCCCCATTTACTTGTCATCATCGTCAGGCTTGAATTTAGTGATCGATGTCGGCAGATTACTGGTCATCGACCCAAAGAACAAAATGGCAGGTGACAGAAGAGCAGTTAATGGATAATCGAAAACGACTCGTGCTTTTAGAAAAGAAGATGATCCAAAGCGGGCTTATAAAGGATCATCCGCATATTGCATTTGACGTGAACATGAGGATCTATTTGCACAATCTCATTGTGAAGCTCGGTCGCAGATTGAACGTGCGGCAAATTGCATTATCCAGCTCGGATATTTATCTTTCACGCTTTCTTACTCGTGTGTCCATAAAGGAGATCAACGCGTATTTGCTTGTGGCAACATGCCTTTACGTTGCATGCAAAATTGAAGAGTGCCCTCAACATATCCGACTAATTGTGTCTGAGGCCCGGAATCTATGGCCCGAGTATATACCACAAGATATAAGCAAATTGGCCGAGCTTGAATTTTATCTAATAGAGGAAATGGACATGTATTTGGTGCTCCACCATCCCTACAGATCACTATTCCAAATTCGAGACTTTCTTCAAGAAAATATCAATGCTTTTGGATTTCGGTTATCTAATGTTGACTTGCAGCATGCTTGGTCGCTCATAAATGATAGCTACATCACAGATGTACATTTGATATTTCCTCCCCATATCATAGCGTTAGCCGCGATCTACATCACAATAGTGCTTGAGAAGCGGCTCAATCTGATAAGAGCACAAGGACCTATAGCATTGGAACTGAACACAGGTTCCATAATGAACGGAAAGCATGATACCATGCACATCGACGATCTTGTTAGTTTAACTGGTACAGGTATTGAAACTAACATGGGACTTCAACGGGAGAATAATTTCGAAAGCCAACAGCTTGACGAGGATACCCTCCGAATTGAAAAATTCATGAATTTTTTCAACCACTCACACGTTAATCTCGACGAGGTCGTCGCAGCAATGCAGGAGATGATAGGATTATACTTTGCATGGAACCACTACAACGAGAGTTCGGTGCGAAAGGCCTTGCAGTACATGTTGTTGAGTCGGTGAATTTGAACATATGATGGGGAGTTCAACTAGGCACTGATTTTAGGGAAAGAAACTCACTCCAATGTCCTTACCGGCCTCTCATGATAAAGTATTCTGAAACCTCTCAGAACGCAATATGCGCTCGACAATTCAAGTCATGATTCTGTACCTTACTATGTGAGTTACACCTTTAAAGGTTACAGATGAATGATGAGCAAGCGGGAAAGTGAGACTGCAAAAGAGAGAAATGAGAAGAGAAAATAAAATAATACAATAAAGGGCAAACAATATCTGATCAAAATACCAATTAAAAAGCCGATGTAAGTGAACTGTAGTAAAGCCGAAGTTCCTAGAGCGCACTCAAAACGTCGTGAGGTTTGACATTAGCCCAGTTTCCAAACGTTGCGCAACGGCTTTCGCATTTCCGTCCTTTGGTGCCACGTACCCGCGTTAACTCGCCCAAGTTCAAGCCGTACAAATTCGACCACCGCGCGTATGGACGTGGCATTGAGGTGTCTGCCCTAAAATTGAGAACATGTCACTCGGGGAATCACATATTATCTCTGTCACGCCATCCAATTCTTATGAGAAAAATTTGAAACTCTTGCCAATATATTCTGAGGTCACTATGCAAAGAAAAGTGAGCTCATTGAGCTTTTAATATCCCCCAATTCGTTCTTGTTTCGGCACTTGTACAGATGAAGAGGACTCTCCCACAGTCTCGATTTAGTTTTTCTATACGCGGCAGTTTCGTTGATCCAACGCAAAAAAAAAAAAAAAAGTCTCGCGTTCCTACAACAGTAATTTGAGAAGAAAAAAAGGTAAGACAGTATTCTCGACCAATTCTTCCTTCTGCTTCGAAGTTGAATATCGAGGCGACACGCATTTAAAAATTCTTCTGCATTCACACACGCCAGTGTCGTCGCCCACTGAGCCATCACATATTTCGACCCTTTCTAAAATAAATCGAGAGCTGAAATCGCCTGATCATGCCATCTTCGCAAGGACCAGTCATCGAATTCATCAACAGGCATCAAATTGCCATCACGCGAAACTTGTTGGCCGTGCTATATACTGGGGATTTGGTGGGATCACGTTTCTCACCCATCATCCATAAATATTCCTCAAGATTCTTGCATTTGCAGTATCTTAGCGAACGATCTGAAAGCACAAGTTACTACGACATCGGCATCAATGACAGTTTCCACGTGGTCTACTGGGTTGTGTTGCTTACGTTCATGCGTGCGGTATTGATGCAATATCTTTTTGATCCCATCGCAAAGCACTTCTTTCTGGTGCTGTCTCGAAAAGCTCGTGTCCGGTTTGCTGAGCAGAGTTGGTCTGTCGTTTATTACTGTTTTTCATTCATCTTTGGTTTGTATTTATACTACCACTCTCCATACTGGAGCAATATCGACAACATATTCATTGGCTGGCCTCACTACAAAATGACAGCTCTTTTTAAGAAGTACTATCTCATGTCGATTGGTTTCTGGCTACATCAGTTGGTTGCGTTGAACATCGAGGAAAGAAGAAAGGATTTTTTGCAGATGTTTTTCCACCATATTGTGACATGCTCATTGGTTATTGGGTCCTACTATTACTACTACAGTCGAATCGGGAATCTCATCCTCATGATCATGGACTCTGTCGACATCTTATTGTCAACAGCGAAAATCTTGAAATACTCCAGTTACACACGCGCTTGCGATGCAATGTTCGGTCTATTTGTGATAACGTGGGTCGTGTTAAGACATGGTGTCTACAATTACTTGTTCTATATTTCCTGGCATAGGTCAACTGAATTGATGCTGTCTAGTGAGTGCATTCCGGGAGTTTTTCAAAAGCGATGTTGGAACTCGTATGTCATAAATGGCTTCTTAAGTTTGTTAGGTGGATTGCAGATAATTTCGCTCGTTTGGCTATACATGATAGGAAAAGTCATACTTCGTGTCATCCGCGGACAAAACGCTGAGGATGTGAGAAGTGACACTGAAGACACCGACGACGAGCTGGAAAAAGAGTCCCCGTCATATAAATAGATTCTTCAAATCCTTCATTTCTATTATTCATGTCGGTTCCTCCAAAAGCTTGATCCTCTACAAAGCCAAACTGGAAAAAAGACACGCGATCATAATAACAATTCCCCACATTGTAAGTGCCAAAGATAAAAGTCGAAAACGTTTCTCTGTTTTCGAGGGCATGACTGACTCCGATCCAATCAACTTAAAGCCAAATAACCCTGGCAAAATAAATGATATGGACGTGGACCCGGTTGCGCCTATCGCTGCAATTACAAAAGCAAAAGATTTGAGACTGATTGCCAATGTGTACCCGATTGCCAAGAGCATGACTGTTATGAAGCGAAAAGCTCCATGAGAAAGGGGCACAATGCCGCTTCGAGCTCTTGAGTTCGGAGGTGTTCCATCTTGCAATAAAGCTGATGTTTTATTACTGGTGGTGTTGTTGGTCTTTTCGCGTTTGAAAACACGTTGCAAAACCCAGAAGTATATGTTATTCACAGAAATCCTGGCTGGGTGTAACATTAAAGGAAACAGGAAGACTACCATAAAAACAATGGAAAATCTTCCAAACTGCGTCCACACAGAAATGGGGTATTGTAACACGATGTTTCCACCAACAAGATCTCCAAAAGTCATGTAGCCGCTCACACCAATCACTATAAATAAAGTAGAAGCTGCCAAAATCGCAACATTGATGAAAGTCACCAAGGAGGCGAGAGACTTATCCTGTGCCTCATTAATAATGGAAAACATGTTCTGGTGACCAGTGAATGCGAAGACAATGATTGAAAACGTGGAAAATATTCCTTTTAATGACAGGGTAGTCAAGCTAATGTTACCTCTAAGATCTTCAGGAATGTGGCCGAAAATATTTTCGAAAATAACCAATCCACAAAGGTACACAATGGCTCCTAATCCCATGATCGAAGTGTACTTCAACGAGTCCAAGTTCTTGAGGAAGTAAAGGGGAATTCAAGGAAGCGCAGATGCGAGAATCCAAAAAGTACGCAAAAAATCATCGCTGACTCCTGGTTCAGACGATACCACTGTGGGCATAAGATCGCCTATCAAGACCAAAAAGGACACCGCACATCCAAAGCATTGGATTGCAATTGCCACATCGAAAACAACAGAGAAACCCGCGTAAGTGATCGAACAAATGTTGAAAAAAGAGGCATACCCTGTAGCAGCGTATTTCGACACGTAAACTTGTAGAGATAGTACATATCCCGAGGTGGCAGCCGCTATGGCGACGATGAGATATCCGACAATGTTTCCGTCAGTGGAAAACGCCAATGGCATGGACAAGAGTCCTGCTCCGACAATCGTTTTAAACAAAGAAATGAAAGATGACATCCGCGATGCGCCTAGAACTTCAAGCTGCATTTTCGAGAGGAAGAAACCTAGTTATAAAATTCCATATAAAGTTCTGATAGCTGAAGAAATTGAAGAAATTGAAGGTCTTTGGTGGTCCCCAGAATGCTTATTCCTGGTGAAATGTGGGCCAAATAGATTAAAGAAACAAAGGCAAGTGTATGGCAAAGGTTGAATGAGAGTAGATTTTCGATGACCTGACGTTGACGGTCTTCCCTATCGCCACAAAATGAATTGAAGTAACAACAAGCAACACATCTTGAATTTGCTCCGCATAACCTCAACCCCAACCAGGTAAACGCCGCGCCATGTAAGTGTGGCTTCGATTTTGAGACCGCGCTTTTTGGCCCCAGTTTCGGAGAGATTCAATGTGAAAGATTGAAACAAAAGCGATTCCGCCGTCCCGTCTGCTTTTGAATTATTTTCTCTTCTACATCACATCAATCTGTGCCGCCACAACTCGACAATTAAGACTGCAAAACTTTTTCACTTTATCAATCAACACTTGAGTGAACCATACTAGTTTCAAGCTTCATCTGATTCAAAAAGAAGTCGCATCATAATTTGGGTCAATTTTAACTCATTTTATCATCCAAAATAGCTTCATCAAGCGTGGATTGATTCCAAATTTTTTTTTACTTTACGCATCGCATTTGCCTCAGCATGATCCCTCCCACTACTATCGCTCGAGTATTTGGTGAGGTTTCATTTTCCAAGGACACCACTCGCATCACTCCTCCTGCGTTGTCTCTATCTACAGAATACATCCGTCTATTCATTAGAGAGGCGGTCCTGCGGTCAAACGCGCAAAGACTCTCCAAAGAAGCCCCGACATTTGTGAGCGGGATCGATGATGTGGACCAGGAAGATCTTGCGTTGTATGCCAATGAGCCGTTCGGCAACGACTCCGATGACTTTGAAGAGGAAGATAGGGGATCTGGTGTGCAAACCCAAGTTCCGCCCCCAAACAATACAAACGACACGAACGAGGCGCTTACGACGCTTCACTTGGCTGCAGTGAGTGGTCTTTTAGTGATGGATTTTTAATGTTCCCGCCGCGGACTTTGTTCATTGATGTTCTCAGAGTGTGATGGAAACATCGCATATGACCCAGAACCCAAATTTGAGCCCCCTTTTGCCTTCTTTGGTCCAATGGCTGGGCACTCTTGTCTCCACGGTAATGTAAAACGGGATCTTGAGTTTCAGAAGCTGAATCCTCAAATTTTCATCGTTTCTTGCCGACAATTCTTCTGTTCGGCACTGATGGCCGTGCGTATCTTCTTTAAGATCTTCGCGAAATATCGTCACGGCGAATGGCAAGCTGATCCAGTTCATTCCTTCTTCTACGCAAGGCTCTTCTGGACCCCTTGAGCGGCGAAGCCCTTCTCTTCGTATGGTTCTAGTCAAAGACTCCCCTCTAGAAGCTTGTGTGACATCACTCAAGTACACCGTGGGAATAGACTCCAAAACATTTGCTTTTTCTCTCCGCGCTGGTATGATCGTGTTGGTCACGGGGAGAGATACCGCAGTCTCAAGACCAATGCCTGTAATCTCTGTTGGGATGCGCTCGAGCGTAGCAATTGTGATATTCATCGAGTTTGAGGTTGGATTCACGATGCTCAATACACAAGATACGTCTTCACCCAAGACACCAATCGGCGTCTGCTCATTTGGTCCAGATACTGCTTTTGCGAGTGCAAGCGGCATAACTTCTGGAGCTAATTCTCTTTCCGAAAATTTCATCAGCCGGGCGTCCGCGATAGGAGAGAGCAAGCGGATTCCACAGGAGCTGCAAGAATACGCGCTCTTACCTGAAAGGTGGCATCCGCGGGGTGCCTGAATTGGTCTTTTTTTGACAAAGTCTGCATCTATATCCACAGCACGCGGAGTGAATTTACTCAACTTGATCTCCAAGTCTTCTATTTCATCTAGCGTCCGTTGGACAGGCTGTGATATGTCCATCTTTTTCATGCGGTCAAGCGTGGTTTGTGATACGCTCGGCTTGCGTCTTTGACCTGTATCTCTTCTTCCCTGCTGTAGCTTGTGCGACAATGTATACTTCTCTTGGAGCTTCAGAAAGTAAGTAGGCTGTTCGTTTTTCAAGATCGTCGACAACGGCGCCGGCTTGGTCACAAGTTCTGTAGTGTATGTATAAGAACATTGTCCGCAAGTAAAGTTAAACTTCTTACCCGATAGTTTCCCTTCAGCTTCGTCGTGTATCGATACCAGGATCGGGGACGAGCACTGCGGGCATTCGAAGCAGTTCTTGGAACACCGTGTCATGCCAGGAGAGTCTGTATAGTCGGACATACAATTGGCACAATACTTACACACTACAGTCACGTCACAGCAGTGTGCACATTTGGGCACATGGCATTTTGGGCAAAAATATAGGTCCGGAAGCTTGTGTGTAATTCGAGGATTCAACGATGTTCTATTTTGTGAGTTGACCAACGAATTTACACATGAGCAAATGTAGTGGGAATTGTCATACAAAAACATGCAAACCACACACTTGAATTGGTCTTGAGAATAAGTGAGCAAGCGGCGTCAATACATAAAGGCCTTTCGTGTTTTTTATTCTTGATAGCTTTCAAGCTGGGGCACGTTTCTGTTGCTGGTCTGGCCAAGAGGAAATAATTCTTTGCAGTGTGTCTGCTCACTCTAATATGCAAAGTTTCGTCCCAGACTCAGTGTGATAGATTGGCACATGGCGACCCGCCGAACGACGCACGCCGCGCATCGTGGATTGAAGGATCGCTAATTTGATTATGAGTATATCTTGCCATGACAATCTATGGAATTTGCGGAAGTGAGCCACATTGACATTCCAAACTTTAAATTAGCTTTCTCATGAGGAAAATATATCACCTTCGTATAGCCCACTCTACTTAACTCATATTTCGACGAGATGTAATGATAAGTCCTGCATTTATGACCGTAGCTTTAACCAACGCATCACGCTCGAAAAAAAGTAGCACTCCACAGGCTTCTACGATTCCTTCCCTTGCACCACAATGTCCTCGCCACAAAGAGAAGGCTTCAGCGCTCCATCATCGATCTCGCATGCTGCTCACGGCCACGTAACCACCAAATCCTTGGGTGTTAAGTACAATTGTGCCCAGTGCGGTGCCAGCTTTTCTTTGGGCAAAAGTGACGCCATCAGGTGTAAGGAATGTGGCCACAGAGTTATCTACAAGGCCAGAACCAGAAGAATGGTACAGTTTGAAGCTCGTTGAGGAAAGTTTAAGTTGAAACTTCTGGTGGGTTTTTAAATTCAGGTCGGGAGATATACGACTGGTTGTGTAATAGAAAAATAAATACAGTTTTGAAAGTGTGCGCTTCAGTGCAAGGCCGAGTTTGTAAAGTACAATTAAACTTTGACAAAAAGCGTATTTTGCACAGATCGAAAAACAGGCTCGAAAATATGAAGCTTAATATTACAGTTACTATATGGGAACAAAGACTTGGTTGTAGTGAAAGGTCTGGTCAAAAGTAGCAAGGGGAGACATGGTGACCTGTAATTGGTGATTCTAGGCAGCCCTGGCGCAAGAATTTTCGAGCGAATGTCCGAAGATACAAGCAAACAAGAGTTTTTCAACCTTTTTACTTGAAGATCTTCTTGATCTTGGAGAAGAATCCTTTCTTTTTCTTCTCCTTCCCGTCAGCCTTGGAGCCTTTTCCGCTTGACGATGGGGCGTTCTTCTGCTTGACTGGGACTGGCGCAGCCTTAATTTCATCCAGAGGAATGTGTGCTTCTTCGGCTAACTGTTTAGCTTCGGATACCGTTGGCTGGAGTTCTTCAACACTAACTGGCCCATCTTCAGCGGCAACAATTTGTTGCTCGATTTCCTTAATATCATGACCGCCTTGAGTGATGATAATCTCTTCGTCGGATTCGAGCCTACTGCCGTTGACGGGCAAAGCCGTCACCTCCTTAGCTGAAACAGGCACGATAGGAACGTCCTCAATGTTCGAGAATGGAGCTAGTTGCACAGGAGAAGCTGGACCCGCTGGGGCAGCCGCAACAGGTGCACTCGACTTCTCGTTATTTTCAATTGGCTCACTGATAGCTGGTTGGATCGTTGGATCAACACTCTTGCTATGAGAAATCTCAGACGCCACCACATCAGCTGATCCAGCACCTGCAGCTGCGCCCACCACACCAACGACGGTGGGGTCAAGCGTGTCCCTAGATTCCTCTTTTTTCGCACCAGGAGCCTTTCGGTCAGCTGTAACCACAGTTGATTGCGCAAGATCGTTCTCAGTGAGAAAGTAAGGTGCTGGCTCTTTGTCAGCCTCAACTGGGTTTTTGAGTTCGGTAGGTACAACGACAGTTGATGCGGCGATGTCTTCTTGAGAGAGCGCGTATGGAGCAGGCTCTTTGTCGGCGCTTTCTCTGGAGCTTGCATTCTTAGTTGATCCAGTAGCAATTATAGGCTGAGTAAGGTCCTTTTCTGAGAGAGAGTATGGGGCAGACTCTTTCTCAGATTCGACAGGAGTTTTGCTTTGCGCGATTTCTGACGCTGCTGGGATGACAACCGTAGAGGCAGCGAGATCTTTCTCGGTGAGAGAATAAGGGGCTGGCTCCTTGTCGGCATTTAAGGAAGTGTCAGCATCTTTCACGGATTTGCCGCCAGTAGGAGCGACGAAGGGCTGAGCAAGATCCTGTTCTACTAAAGAATATGGAGCTGGCTCTGTCTCATCCTCGGCAAGCACTTTGCCTGGTTTTGGAGCAGGTTCCTTTAATGGCACATTCATTTGGGTGATTTGCTCCTCAACAACAGTAGCTGAGACTACAGGCTGCCGAGCAGCCTCGTCTAGGTCGGATTTGGTGGGGACGCCCGTAGACCTCTCTGCCTCGCTAACTGAAGTCACCACATGGGAAGCATGGTTATCAAAGGAGCCATATGCCTCTCTCGCAGCCTCTGTGGCCGTGACTCTTTTGTCATGTAAATCAATGGCAGAAACTCCCACGGCAGCAGTTGAAGCTTTCTCAGCCGAGTTTGTTTCTGGTTCAGGCGAGGAGTCCTGAGTTGAGGAGGCGCCGCCCGCTTGAGCGGCCTTGGCTTTCTTGTTTAGCTTGTACTTAGTTCTCTTTAACTTCTTCTTCTGTTTCTTCTTCTCTTCAGGTGATAAAATTGGTGCCTCATTATTCAAGTCACGGTTGGTGCTTTCATACGTAGTGAACGCGGCCAATGAGTCTTTGTCTTTAGGAATGAAAATCCCAGGCTCACCCAAAGTGGCTTGTTGCCCCTCGCTTGATGGTAACACGCTTGTTTTAAGCGATCCTGGCATGACGGCCAAGCCCCCTGCTTCGGGAGTTTTTGAGGCAGCTTCGGAGGTAAATAAATGATCAGATGTCAATACATTGTTTTCAATTCCATTGCTGTCAGTGGTAATAGATTGCGCAGTGTTGACAAGCCACTCCCCATCCACGACGTATTTGTATAAGACATGTGTATCCTTGCTAAAGGGGACAGTCAACTCGAAAGAACCATCGGTCTGCTTAACTAACGGAAGACTTTTGGACCATTCATCAAAAGTGCCTGTAACGATAACATCATCGGGACCAGAGGGCCTAGTGTATGATTAGTATGACGATCGTAAATTTTAATATAGGAAAATAGTTGTGTGCCCTTGTGTAGCTCTATGTGTAAAACAGGAACTTAAAGCTTTGATTCGCTTTTTCGCTATCAAACGCCGACGAAGAAGGCGCAGCAATGGTTGCGACAACAGGGACAAAACATCTTTTCAGACAGCTCTATTTCAAGCTGTTAGTGAAAAATTCCCCAGCGTAGGGAATCGAGAGAACTTCACTGAACTACTTTGGGTATTGTTCAGGACTGTAAGCGAATCTGAGGAGTCGTAGCAAGCAATCTTCATTGAGGTGAAGGTAAACAACAAAAAATCTTTCTTCGAAGTCAATGGAACTGCCTCTTATCTAGCAAATTGGGGAGGCGTCTAAATTTTGTACATACCAATTGAAAGTATAAGACGAAGACATCTTTTAATAAAAAGGTGTAGAGAAGTAGAGCGAGAAAATGATTGCTTGTGAGAAAGCTGTGCTGGCGATATTTTCCTCCAACAAGTAATTACAGTGTGAATTGTCCTGCATTCAAACGCCTGCAGTCACGTATTTTGGTTGGGTATACACCAGCGTTTTGATTGCGAGACGATTTCCTGCACATTCGATTGTCTCAACTCAATCTGCCGTAGGGAGTTCTCGATTTCGTCATCGTGAAGCAAGCTTCGCAAGAGGCTTCTTTACGATTAATGTTTTGAGAATTAAATACGCCTCTCAAACAATCTTACACCGCTCAATCGAAATATATATCATGTGTTTTCGATAAGTGAAGACTTCTAGTTCTCACCGAAAACACTGAGCAAAACCGGAAGGAGCACTAATGCATGAGTTGATGCAATCGCCACCAAGGAGAGCCACATACGGAAATAGAAAACCTCGAAAATTTGGGACTGCGTGTAGGCAAGGACGGCTATGCCAATAAATTTGGTAATCGTAATTCCACCTAAGACGGAGCTGCCAACTCTCGCTAACGCACTCGTAGCCATTCTGCTATTTTTATCTTGCCTGTCTTGCACTATAGCGTTCGGCCGCATGAAATTCTGGTATCGGCCGTCTTCTTCGTCATCTTCTTTCGCCGCCAAATAAGCTTTAGAAATATGCACAGTAAACTCAACTGCCAACCCAAGGCAAATGATCAAATTCACTAAGCTAACAGCATTTAAAGATATGGCCCATACTGACATGACTCCTCCAACGTTCACAATTACCGAGGCGGCAGTGAGAGTGAGTATAATGGCAGATCTGAGCAGACCTAGAAGAACTGAACTCACTGTCAATATGATGAAAGCAGCAATAGCGAGCGTTACAAATGTTAGCTGCACAATGGATTCATATTGAACAAAAAAAATGTAAAATGGGGAAAAAGCAAACAATTCGAAATTTCCCACGATATGCTCACGCATTTCGTCGACGATTCTCATCGCATTCTTGTAGGCGACGATGAAGTCATTTTGAGATTTTAAGGGTCGATGACTTGTTCGCAAGTAACTCGATTGAATTGTCTCGGAATTAAAGCTAACTGAGGATCCATATGGTGCTTTACCGCCAAGCGGGCACGGATCACTTGGCTCAGTTATCCACTGGTTGAAGTATTTCATGAACTCGGAACCTGTGGGAAGACCCTCCATTGATATATTGTAGGGCGGCTGGTGGCCCTCGTAGCAAGTGACGCACTGTCGAGGCGAAGCGTATGGACTGCAAAATTCTTCTCCCACTGCGCTTTTTATGAAGCGGCAGCACTGGTCGAGGTCTGGGTTGAGCCAATTGAGAAATGTGTCTAGCCAATTCGAGGCAGGCTCAGCGATAGACGATAAGTCACCTCGCTTGTACTCTTGTTCGAGAATATTTGCCACGGAGAATTTTTCACAAGTTGAGAATTTGCCGCAAATTTTCTGCTGATTTTCTCGCTGTGTCAAATCCAAGTCTTTCAAGACAAAAAATATAGGAGGACCTATGTTTAAATGCTCGTAAACAGAATTGAAATACTCAATCAAGTAGGAATCGGATGGTATGGCCAAGCGTTGATCGAGGCCGAGTTGAATGTTGGGTAATAAGCTCATTGATATCCCGAGCCATAATGTGAAAAACATGAGCACCTTTTTCTTTGTCGCTGTATTCAAGAGCCATGGACTATAATGATTTTTGATGAACAGCGAAAAGTCATATTTGAGATATTCTTCACGCTCGGTAGGCAACATGATTTCAGGTTCAGCTCGAATCCATGGAGCAATATCTAGTCTGTTGTTTTCCATTCTTTTCTGATCTAAAGTCAAGATCAGGACAAACATTGTCATCTGAAGAGCAAAATTTATAGTGATGGCTCCCGCAGAGTAGAGCGCAAAATTTCTGACAGCAGGCATTTTCACCGTAGATGCGAGAGCAAACATTGAAACTTGAAGAATGAAACTGAGAAAACAAGAAGGACCGACAATTTTCATTGTTTTCGCAACTCTCTTCTCCACAGGGCTTCTGTTCGAAACAGGCTGACCCAGTGATGCGCTTGATTGGTGTTTAAGCTCATTTACTATCAAGAAAATGTTATCTACCCCAACGGCTAAAACAAGAAATGGGATTACCTCGGCAATTAT
This sequence comes from Metschnikowia noctiluminum, assembly GCA_030578735.1. Lineage (NCBI taxonomy): Eukaryota > Fungi > Ascomycota > Pichiomycetes > Serinales > Metschnikowiaceae > Metschnikowia > Metschnikowia noctiluminum. Next base: position 6,510 of record JAKTYO010000258.1, on the reverse strand, counting down.
CAACGTAGACTTGATGCCTGCGAGAGCGCATGTTCCCGAGGAAGCGGCCACGGCCAACACAATTATTATGATACCTACCAAGCCGAGCAGAAATCTCGTGGGCACAAAACTTTTCTTTTTTAACACGGTCGGAATCTTTCCACCCAAAGCCATGGATGCATATAAAAACATCGCAAGGTATGAAAGCACTATAACTTTCACATCAGAATTGGAAGACTTGTTTAATTCTTCTTCGAGGGATATTTCTGTACTAAAAGAAATGTGAAGGCTAGGTTGTTCAGCCTTTATTTTCTGCACCCAATCCTGGATAGCTATCTCGTATGATTTGGCATCATCTGTATGCGTTTGATTTTTCAGGTCACTATTGAGGAGAATGGTTATTACAAATGCTTTCGCAGTGATGGGATCAGCCTCCGAGAACAATAAATTTGGCTTCAAAGGCTGCTGGAATGTGGGCAAGCAATTGACAGGCGAGTTGGCACAGGCACTAAGCTCACGGGCCCAGTTGTCCTGGTTGAGGTATTGAATCTGGCCTTGAAAATATTGCGTGAACGATTCAATTGCACAGGTTTCACCCATGGGTTTGTAACATAAATCATCCAAAAGTATTTCATTTCCATCTTTCATTGTGAATTTTTTTAACTCCGCCTCCTTTTCGAACCACCATTTTATGGTATCCCAATCGAGCACTGGTTCAGATTGATTCACTTTGCTGACGATAATTTGCTCTATCCGAAACCATTCACCAAAGTTTGTCTCGAAATACTGACGATTTAGCAATGCTGGTTCATCCTCACTGACCCATAGTTTGATGGGATCCAATTCCCACTCGATCTTTCGAAGACCAGAGGATAATAACATTGAAACAATCAACGCTGTCATGATCACCTTCAAGGGATGACCAGAACAAGCTTCGCCCAACCTTTGAAATCTGACCTCAACTGAGTTGATAAAAGCCACACGATAGTGCTCGTAGTGACGGCCAAGGCTGGCGATAAATTTCAGTGATGTAAAAAATTTGCACTCATGACCGGCGTCATTTCCGTAGTTGCCCTCAACATCATTCGCATGCTCGTTTCCCTCAGCTAAGCGATCCTCGGTCAGCATGTCCTCCAAAATTTGATTTATCTCGGAAAAAATCTTTGTCTTGTTTCGGGTGAGACGAAGTTGATACGCACCTAAAAGTGCAAACAAGAAAAACCAGGTCACGCCTATAAAAGATGAGAAGCACGGAAGTCCAAGAAACTCACACCGTTTGTCGAAGGAACTGAATCTCGGAAGGTTTGGGCATGACAGTGGGCAATCGGAACATGCACATTTGTACACTGGGTCGTCGCAAGCACGCATTAACCCCGTCTTCAATTTCATCCCCGGCTCGGCAAACTCGGGAAGCTCAAACTGATAATTGATCTGAAGAGGGGAGCCTCCTAGAAGGGGCTTTTCATCGCCTAGGAACTTAAGAAATTGAATAAAGTCAGTAGCTCCCCCACCGATTAAGTCCATGGCATATCCATTTGTTGCAGAAAACTTGATATTCTTGCATGAGTCGTAGAAGGCAGCAGCATACTCGGGGTCCGTTAGTACAGTCATTTCGGTTACAATTTCCAAGTGTGTGTCAGCAGCATACTGAGTTTTTGTTACATCTGTAAATGTGGACTGGTCGGCCGAGCAAGCAAACTTGCAGAAAAAATTGAAAAAGTTATTTTGGCATGCCGGACACGAGCTGATTAATGGGCCCGCCTTTTTCAAATTCAGCTCGAGAGCAACTAACTGCTCATAAGAGCAGCAAACCCCGGACTCAGACGGAAATTCCGCGCCACAGACCCTGGTGAGTATTTTCAATGATTCTTCCGAGGGCTTAACCGCTCTAGTATTGTTGACACAAGGCAACAGAGCCCCAAATATAGACTTTTTCCCGCATGTGCCGTAAGTGGAGCAAAATCCTTTCGCCTTGATAGGCGCCTCTGCGAGTACTATTGCTGATAGCAAGGCAAGAGCGGCGAGAATCAAGGTGTGGATCATGGGTAATATAATTCTGATGAAAGAGCTTATGTTGATGTGGATCTATTCAAACTTCGGAGCCCAAGATTGGGACGTTGAGGCTTGTTTTAAACGTTGTATTAGGAGAAATAGGTTGAAGAGAGGCGCCGAGTAAGACAATTGGAAGTTGTATCAAATAGGCCAGGGTACGATTAATTCATGTATGCAGAAATACGTGGGGGTAGGGGTGTCCACGGTCGGTGCGGAAGGCGGGGTCCGGCCAGGGAAGCATGCAGTCGGCACGGATGCTTGATGCCTCGGAAAATAATAGGCTTTTGCAATGTGGAAGATAAATTTTTTTATTCGAAGGTAGAATGAAATCATAATTCTAAATACTACATTTTGGAATATATGCATCCGAGTGATATAGACGTCCCGTACTTTGGCTTTCAAACTTAGCGACATACTCGTGCGGCTTGAGGAATCTCATTTAGTACATAGCTGACATTTCACAGGTGGTGACTTTACGAGGATGAGCTCATACTTAAGATTCAAATAAACTTCATACTAACAGCTTGCACTTTAATTTTTCAAGGCTACAAGTTTTTATCAAAATAAGATACGTCACGGCATTTTCAGTTGCTGCGAGGGTTTGGTAGGCTCTGGAAGTTCGTCATCAGCCATACTCATGGAAAGTCTCTTGCAATTTATCAACTGCCCTCACGCTCGTCGTCTTGAGATACGCGTCTTGCTCGGCTCCGCGCCCACCATTTCATTCACTGAATCGGAATTTTCCCACTGAAAATTGTCCCGTCTGAACCGCCTATACTTGATTGAGTTACAAATATCCATCTTCGCAAATTAGCATATGTTATTTGCAATTTCGGGAACTCTTGCGGCAGGCAAAACCGAGGTGGCTCGGTACCTTACTTTCCAAGGGTTCCAACTCATCGCAGTTCGAAACACCAAGAATGAGTCAAACACAGCTCGTGATGGGGAATTGGAGGCGTTAGAATATAATAGCTTCGATGAACTCTTAGAAGATGTGACTACTAAGTGGAGGCATAACTTTGTCATCTCTCATATCGACGACTCAGAAATGCTTCAGAAACTACAAAAACGCCCTTTTTTCCTCCATCTTTCGATAGATGCCCCGGTATACTTGCGATACCAGCGATATTGCTTGAAAGCGGAGAAAAGTGCTATGAACTCTGAAAAATTCATTTTCAGATCCGACGAGCTTTTATTCAACCCGCGAAACCCTCTCATAGAAATCAATAACCAGGCCCATATCAAGGTGATCAATACCACATCCTCAATCAAAAGCCTATACATAAAGTTAAGTGAACTCGACCTACTTAACCCTGAGAGGCTTCGGCCCACATGGGACGCTTACTTCATGCGCCTCGCCGATTTGGCTGCTTTGCGCTCGAATTGTATGAAACGCAGAGTCGGATGCGTGATTGTTAAGGATAACAGAGTGGTGGCCACGGGGTACAACGGCACGCCTCGAAATCTAACAAATTGTAATGAAGGAGGTTGCCCGCGGTGTAACCAAGGTAAAGGTAGCGGCGCTGCGCTTTCAACGTGCCTTTGCTTGCACGCAGAAGAGAACGCATTGTTGGAAGCTGGCAGGGAGCGGACATCGGGCGACCTCTCGATATTATATTGCAACACCTGCCCGTGTCTCACGTGTTCAATCAAAATTGTGCAAAGCGGAATCCGTCAGGTAGTTTATGCGCAGAGCTATTCAATGGACGAACAGTCTCATAAAGTAATGAGTGAAGCTCGTATCGTGCTCAGACAATACGTTCCTCCAAAAGAGGGTATATTCATATGATCAGTTAGAGTATTTTGATGTGCGCTGCTTACCGCGGCAATTAAGAAATTCAGATTGTTTGTTGCTGATGATTCTGTCTGCAGATACTAGAAACTACTCTACGTAAATACACCGGATGCACGTTTTAGCAACGCATACTTCCGCCCTAGATTTCTTTGAAAATGTAAGGCCCATCTTTCTCCTGAGCTTCGAGTTCGATGTTTGCGACAGTCACATTTTCCACATACAAAGAAGCAGAAATGCGATCACCTGGCAGCACTGGCCCGACACCCTTCGGTGTTCCTGTCAAGATCAAATCGCCTTTCTCGAGAGTCATTATCGAAGACATGTGACTGAGAATCTTGTGGATTGGGAATATCATGAGGCTGGTCATGTCATCCTGCTTAGTCTCGCCATTCACCTTCAAGTCTAATCGCACGTTGTATGGATCAGGGATTTTCTCCTTCAGAATGAATTGGGACAACGGCAAGAACGTATCAAATCCTTTACCGATTGACCAAGGTAGCCCTTTTTTCTTAGCCTCATCTTGCACATTTCTGGCAGTCATATCTATCGAAAGCGCGTACCCATCAATTGATTGCAAGGCTTCCTCAGGTGAGAAATCCTCGGACAAATTTTTCAATTCTTTCCCGAGAATCACCGCTAGTTCCACTTCGTGATGAACTACTGTTCCGCGTGGTAACAAAAAGGGACCTTCGTTTGGTTTCAATACAGAGGAGGATGGTTTCAAGAAGAAAAATGGTTGTTGCGGGGCAGCATTGTTGAGTTCCTTGATATGCGCCGCGTAGTTGCGGCCGATACAAAGTATTTTTCGTGCATTGTCGATATACTTTATTGACATTTTTTTGGATTTGAGCGGTTCGTTGAATCTCAAATTTTGAGTCGCTCGTAAGCTAGCCTTATGCCGTTGTCTAATAAATATGACAAATAACTTTTCAAGCTGAATGAGTCAAGCATCGAAGTACGGAGGAGTCGTGCGACTTTACAACTGGCTATACTGCAGGACCCGATATGTACAGAACCTCCTGAGACGCCCAACCTTCCCTTTATAACACCAAGTTGTGGTCTCTGGCTATATATTTCCAGGCGTATAAAAATTTGCTGATAAGGGTGGTCATAATATTATACTATGCCACCATTCAAATCCCTTTTATGGGCTGCAGAGTGGCTCAGATCTGAATTGAGGCATTTAGCGAGTAACGGCACTGTGCGGCTGTTCTTGCAGGTTTTAGGGAGGTCATGGCGATCACGTGAGATGACAGGTATCGACCAACGCCTGTGGACGGTGCGTCGGGGAGTGAAAATTTTCTGGAGAGTGGAAAAAGGTAGATTCGAGGATTAAGCGTGAAAAAGACATAGTAAAGATACATCAAGGATCATCTCTGAAGAAGAAGGGATTGATCAACTTATTTTGTTAAACACAATTTACCCACCTGTGCAATTGCGTAATAGCACATTCGACACGGAGTAGTCATAAATTCCTACAGTTCTAATGGCATAAAAGTTTAAAGATCTTATGATTTCAAGCAGTGATGATGCACTCTGCTTTTTCCGCGAAAATGTATCTGGATTTTTGAGAACTTAACACCGCCATATCACGGCAAATTCGACTCAATCTTTTGCAAAGTCGAGTCTGATGCGAGGGACCATGATGACAATGTTTTCGCCCTCGGGATTTATATTCTCTGAGTGAAGAGCATGGTCCCGGACACGCGAACCCGACTTTACCCGCACACAATCATATTGTAGGCTCTTTTGAAGGCAAGAGGTATGATTCTAGACGAGGAAAGTGTCTACTTTGACTTTGCACCAACTGCGAATGAAACCAGAAGTCCAATTCATGATCACGCGGAAACTCTTGACCTCGACCTTGAGCAAAATTCGAGTGATGTGGGCGAACTGCAGTGTAACGATAGCGTCAACTTAAAAGTCGTGGATGATAAGAGGACAAGAAAGCGGTCTGAGGCCCGAATAGAGCAACGCTCACCAACTATGAGCGAGACTGAGCCTACCACCAACAATGATCTACAGAATCGAACAAAATGTAAAGTTATTTGTGCCCCTCATCCTTAGTGCACAGAAGAGAGCGAATCAGGGTCTTTGGATACTACACACGATTCACTGGAGTTTAGCGATACACCTGTCAGCGATGCAGACAGTGGGGCTTCCTGGCATGTACCAGAGCCGAGCGATGCAGAATTAAGCAATACAGAGCTGAAAGTTGCAGAGACTCTAAACTCAAGACATGGTATAGAGTTGATCAAGTCGGGAAATGTTAAGTCAGGCTCGAGGAAGTTCCCAAATTATATGGCGGTCCTGGGAGCATCTCTAATTTCAGCGAGGACGTAGAGATAGACTCATGTACAACTCTTGATTCGAAATATGATTGTTATTTATGGGTTCAATTGAGAGGGGTTGAACATCTAGAAGTTCGCGACGAAATACTAGCCGAACATGTGTGTTTGAGGGGAGAAAAGGCGTAGTCCTACAAATCAAGGGTTTCCTTAATCTCTGAAAAGAATTATTTACCAGATTTCGCCAAAAAAACTCCAATTATCTCACACTATCTCAATTGTCTCAGATAATTTAAGTACGGAAAATTTATCTCGGAAAATTCAAGAAGTGAATTAATTTGAGATAATGTGGGAAAACCATCACTAATTTCAAGCCTTAAAGCCTCAAAGTTGAAG
>JAKTYO010000257.1:8926-67207 GCA_030578735.1 Metschnikowia noctiluminum | reverse complement strand
AGGAGTACTTTGAGAAACTTGAGCTTGCGGAGTCAGCAGTGAAAATCAGCAAGAGACACGAGCTGTTGGCTCGCCAAGAACTCGAAGAAAAGAGCAATGAATTGAAGCTCATCAAAGAAGAGGTTAAAGCAAGCGAAAGAATCATCAAGAAATTGAGACAAGACAACAATGAGCTGGAAGTCAAATTGAAAGAAGCAGTCAATCAAGCCGATAGATCTAGCAGTCAGATTCAAGTGCTTCAACAAAAGATCAATTACCTTAATGATTCGTACGGGGAGCGAAAGAACGCAATCGAGCAACACAAAGAAGAGATAAAGTCTTTACGTGATGATGTCAAGTTCAAACTAGAAAAAGAAACAGAGATCATCAAAGAGAACAAACGCCTTTTGATCGAAAATGATGAGCTTTCAAGAATCAAGGAAGAGGTACTCCAGGAAAACACCGACGTGGCAGAGGAGAATGAAGCTCTCGTTCAACTCAACGAATCGCTCAAGACCAGTACTTTGCAACTCGAGAACGAGAAGATCACACACGAAAGAAAACTCGAACAGAACAGCAAGCAAATACAATCTCTCAGAAAGCTTGTGGAAGAAAATGGCCTACAAATTGAAGCTTTGAGCTCTTCCAAACAGGCACTTGAAAAAGAAAACGGAGACCTAAAAGAGGAAGTCGCGAGGCTTTCTGAGTTGGTCGATAACGCCACAAAGAATGTGAATTTACTTCAAGATCATGTTGACAATATCGAGAATGAGAAAAAACAACACAAAGTCGAACTTGAGGAGCTCAGAAAAAGGTGTGACAAAAATGATTCATTGTACAAAGACGCACGCACTGAAAATTTGGTCATTATACAAGAAAGCGAAAGCTTGAAAAGAGTAAACTCCGAGTTGAAAACCAAAATTGGAGAGTTGGAAATGAAGCTCTACTCAAACGAGCAGCTCCGCTACTTGGAGGCCAATTTGACTACACTCAATGAGACTACCGATGAGTTGAGAAGACAACTTGCAGCTGGTGATCTGAGAGAACAAGTTCTTCGAAAGCAAGTCGCTAGTCTCGAGTACGATACGGAAAACAAGAATGCGCAATTAAAGAGATACAACGACGAAAACTTCAATTATCAAAACATGATAAGCCAATTCAAAGGCAAGATGGAATTTCTTTTTCAGGATAACAACGAAAAGGATCTAAAACTTAAAGCACAAGAGAGGGAGCTCGCACTGCTCAGAGAAAAGTTTCTCGTAACTGAAAAAGAAAGGATCGTTGATTACTGATAGAAATTTGATAAGGGTTGTTCATGTATAGAAATTCAAAAGAAGGTCGGGACAATTTTTCGATAGAAAATGAGGAAGGGAGGTGAGATAACAAGCGAGCCAGTGTGGTTCTGAGATCATGCTAGTGAGGGTCACTGATCAAAACTTGAGTTGAGTCGTGTAGAATGAGTGGTGCTTGCGCTATTGAGATCAAGTTCATGAAACGATAATCGAAGTGAAGTCGAGTCTAAGTTTGAGCTCATGGGCTCAGCGGATCAATGATCTGGAAGAGCCGGAAAAGATCTAACAAGCGCTTGTAACCCATTTCTATTTTTAGGAGCAAAATAACACGCTACCCGAAAAAGCAAGGATGATTTACTATTGCAAAAGGGTTATTTCTAATATCTTTCGGAATTCGATGAATGAACTCCAGAATTTCTTTGATAACTATTGTTATTAAAGCAGCCATGACCTCACTAATATGAGGCGTTTCGGTAACCTACTTCCTCGAGATTTTTCTGTCTGGCGATAAAGGCGAACTTTCTCGAATAGATAATTTACAAGAGAAGGATAAAGTCACATGGAAAAAGAAATTAGTTCAGATCTTCTCAAATCAAAGTACTATGAGTCTATATACTCTAGTCAAGTAAAGCTTTCAATCGATGATCATGCGCTCTTACGAGAGACTTCAGTCCATGCCGTGGCACTTTCTTCATAAGAGACAGAAAGGGCCCAGAGGACAAGATTATTATTAAAATCTCTACAAATGGTTGTCTCGTTAATCCAGCTGTCTCTTTTTTCCACGGTGATGTAACTAGTTTACTACAAAAAAAAAGTACATTATGGGTATATACAAGCACTAATTTGCTTGTTTTTTTTATTTTCTCTGTTTTTCTAAGAATTTTTTTCTTTAAAGGTTTCTTTGTCTTTTGTTTTAAATCGTGTCTTTGGTCGTTTATTAGATCCCTTTTTTATCTGGAAAAACTAGTCAACTGGCACTATTCATAAGCATCCACCCCACCTGACTTGCCAATCCAGAGATGGTCCCAAACTCTTGCAGAACCGAAGCGTCTGCGGATTCTGGAGCAAACTGAGCAGTTTTACGGGCTTCAGAGTTAGCACCACAAACCTCATTACGAGTCTTTTCGGCAGCTGGTTTAGTGATATAGTCTCTCAAAAGTTTTTGAGACTGACCATTCAAAGTTTTGGCGACAGGGATCTTCGATGAGATCTTGTGAACTTGAGTCTGAAGGTACTTCTGCGCGTCGTCAGCAACTCGGTGAAATACTTCGAGATGGCTTATTGATCTTGCAAATGCCTCAGTTTCAAGAAGTTCCGATTTGTCGGCCAAAAATTTCAGCGAACTGATAAATTCATCGAACCCGGCCACTTTTCCAGCACCTTGCAATTTTGAAAAGCTCCCATGAGCCCTTTGAAGTTCTGTGCTGCTCACTAAAGCATTCTGAGCAAGGCTAACCATGGGCCCCACTTGCAGAGCAAAGCCATGATGCATCTTAATAATTTCAGATTGGATACCATCCAAAAGCGCACCGCAGTTCACAAGTGACCCTGCCAAGGCCGCAAGTCTCGACTTGACCTCTGCTAAGAAAGCAGGAGACTCTCTGATTACTCCCAAGTCATCAAGCAACAAAGCAAGGACATTAGCAAGACCACAAAGCACACCCAAGGCTGAGACCGTCTCAAACTTAACTTCAGCTAAGCGGCGAGTGTAGCTCAAAACTTGCTCACGAGCAACTTTGGAATAGTTGTCAGTGGAATAGCAAAGAGAGGTTTCGAGAGCACACTTAACTTTCTCCAATTTGCCCTGCTCGTTCTTTTCTCTCTGCTGAGCTACTAGTCTCTGGCACCTGGTTGCATTTGCCCATAGTTGGCTATCCATTACCTTCCGTTCCTCTCTGGTGACAGTAGCAGTATTGTTTGAGGAGAACGAAGCAGTTTTGCAAAACATTGCTGTAGGCTTCTTCAAGATTCCGCGAACTTTATTGAAGCCAGTTTTGTTTTGACACAGTGCATACCCGAGCTCCAAAGGTGGAATCACATCAACTGCCTTGTCGAAAGAGACTCGTGCTGGCTTTTTCCTCTCGATCTCTCCTAGATTTTGGTTCGCCATGTGGAGTGTAAGCGAGTCGAAAATACCAGAAGCGCAAAGGACGGCTTTTGCATCTTCAAGAATGGAAATATCATCTCCATTGACAAACTCTTCTCTCAAGTTGACACAGCTGGTCATTTTTTTCAACTCAAGAGCGTCCCACATGCTCACTGGAGGTCGCCTCTGTCTTCGGAAAATGCGCAAGAGCGGCTGGTAGCAGCGCCTTCGAGCCTCTTGAGAGAGCAAATAAGTGAAGATCTGTTTCAAGTTCTCAGCTCTCTTTTGGCGTCTCAACTCGTTCGCCTTCCATCTTCTACGCGCCGCGGTCCTTTCATTCACCACCTCTGGATAATCAAAATCTCCGAACAAACTTTTAACTGGTTGCTGAGCTAATGGCACCTTGGATTCAGCTACCAGCTTCGCGTGCGTCCCACTCAACTCTGCTGCTTTCAGGCCACGCTCAGCTTTCTTCAGGCTCACCTTGGAGAACCCTAGTCCGCTCTCTCCAGACTCAGGAATGTTTCCTTGTGGATCCTTCTGATCTACTTGAATCTTTGCCGAAGCCACGCGAGAGCTCGATGTGTGTTTCGAGCCCCACAAAGCCGATCTTAAAGAGATACTGTAGCCACTTGAAACCACATCCAATGGCATGAAGGGCCGCTCCGCAAGCGGCTGCTTCTTCCAATCATGGTACGAGCTGTCATCGTTGCTGCTCATGTAATGAAGAGTTCGAGTATACGCCAAATCGTCCATGATCAGGGGGCCGTGGTCGCTCTCGTCATTCGAAAAGATACTTGCAGATTCGCTGCTTAGGGGGACGAAGTCATTGGCTGTCGAAATGACTGGTGTATGCGAAACAACCTCCACGCCCAAGATGTTTGCTGGTGAATTTTCGTTGCTTTGCTTGTCGCTCACAACATCAATCTTCCTCAAAGAACTAGTGTTGCCATCGAAAATCTCGACAACAGCCTCGCCTTCCAGGATTTCAGCACTCGAAAACGACCCCCAGTCAAACGAGTCCGCAGACTCAGCATCGCCCTCCATTGCCTCTTCGCAGTATTCCTCATATCCGAAAGAAACCAGCATTTCTTCCGATTCCGAGCAACTTTCTTCTGGCTCATAGGTAAGAGGGATTTCTGAGGTCGAGGTGCCCTCATGAAGACGGCCACAAGCCATTTTGGGTCTGGATCCAAAATCTTCCACCGGGACGAAAGACATGAAAGTCAGCGAGGGCTTTGACCCACATGGAAACTGCATCAGATGCATGAGTCTCTCCATCTCCCGCTGCCTCTGGATTTCTTTTCTGACCGCAAGTTTCTGTGCCTTTCCAGCCGCTAATTCTGCCTCGTATGCCTGTGCCTCATCAGGCTTGAAGTTACGGATACGTTCCGCCAACTCCCTCTTTAATCTTTTTTCTTCAGCCATAGCTAAAAGGTAGTGTTCTGGCCCGTACTCAGTCCGGCAATGATCATCAGGGCAGAAACTTTTAATGTATTCTGGATGCCGATATTCTTCTTTAAATTGAAGCCCACGAAGCTGCAGGAGTTCGCTGCGGATATGAGCGATAGTTGATTTCGCAGCCGGAACAGCGTGCTCACTGATAAGAGAGGCGAGGCTCAGGGAAATTTTCCCGAAGTGTGCCGACCCGAGTTTGGACTTATCACAAGAAAGTTCGGGATCAGGCTGGCTTTGAGACAAACTCAGTTTGTTTTTCGCAAAAACTTGCGAGAGTTTGCCGTTGCCGTCCTCCTCATTTTCAGGCTCCGTGGCCTCGCCTGGTGAGCCCTGTTGAAAAATCAAGGGAGCTGCAACCCAGGAAGATTTTGTTTTGGCAACTTTCTCCACCAACAGCTGGCAAAGGCTTTTGGCACGGGCTTTGAAAGCTCTTACTTTAGAGTCTTTCAAGCTGCCCTGGACTGAGTTCCGGGAGGAACTTTCTTGCTTCATCTCTAACGGAAGCCTGGAAATTGATATTATTGTTGCAGTTGCCGTGTGCTCGCAAGAGTTTGAGTCTGGGATTTCAAGTTTGTTGCTCTGTCTGGCTCTTGTAAGCTGGGGAAGAAAGTCTTGAACTTTGGTGTAGCAACATCAAAGCGAAATAGAAGACGTAGATTGTGTTCTTTATATGTATCTACTGGGCATATCAAAAATTGTGGGCATATCACTAAAAGGGTTTTGTTAGTATCAACCAGACCGTAAAGCGGCATGTCGAAATCTAGGGAATATTGTTTCTGCTCAGAGTATCAGGCCTGTTATGCTCCAAGAGTCAGAGCCTACCAAAAATTCGAGAGGAGTAGAACGAACACCAAAAGTATAGCAATAAAGTAGTCGGGACGCGAATATGCTTAGAAGTATTCAGAACAATCAGTCATCCAGGACAGATGAAAATCTCAAATCTCTTATGGTATAGAAATTTAAAAATGAAAAAAAAAAAAAAAAAACCAAAACAGACGACAATAAAATATATGCCCACAAAGTCAAAGATCTTCGGCTCCATATATGAAATTTTTTTCGCTCATGGGTATTCCACACGTGTACGTTCGAAAATACCTTTGATGTGCACCAAACAACGGGAGAAACCAAAAAAGAAATTAAAAGCCTTACAAACGCTGGTTTTTCGTTCGTGGAAATTTTAAAGATGAGCCCTCTAGTATTGATTTTTTTTTTCTCTTTGAATGCTTTTTTAGAATTTTTGAAATTTTATGCGGAAAGGTACACCCTGAGAGTGTTTTGTTTTGCTTCAACAGATGCATTGAGGGGTACCGCTTGCCAGCCCCGGGTGGACGTACTCCCTGTAATCTAGCCGCGGCGTCCTATAATATAACGTTTCTTTTTAAAAAAAACAAAAAGGGTCTGTTACGAAGACTATATGTTTTAGACATCGTTAACACAATTTCAGAAGAATCTTTAGTATAACCCCGGATCCGAATCCAAATACATTCGACTATATGAAGCATGTTTGTTTTAAACACTTTGACCGGTATGCAGGCGAGAATGACTCTCTTTATTAGTCAGATCCTCTTTTTGAACTGTTGTTTTTGCTAAACAACCAGGAATGAAATATTTTGTGGACTAAAAATTTTAGCCCCACACAGAGCGTGCAAAAATTCGAGAAATTATCGAGTAAAGGCAATTTTTGATATCGAAGCCACAGTAGAAAAGTGTCAAAATTCAAAACAAAAAGATTACAACCATTTATTAGAGAAGTGTTGGCGGCAACCAACACGTCTCAAGACAACTTGGAAAATTTGAATTGATTTTTCCCACCGTCTACAAAATCTACACTCGTAGAATGGGGGAATCAAAGGATGAGTCTCGCCTCAAAACCACTTCAACTCGATGAATCAGACAAAAAAATTTGAGGTCAATACTCGACTTCTATCATTTATCGAAATAACCAGAGTGGTATCATCACTACAGATATCATGTAGACCGCCGAATTTTGCTGTTGGTGGTTTAATTTCAAGACTGAATGAGACATAGCCGATCATGCAACTCTGTCCAACTCCCTAATCGTTCCGAAAAGCGCATTTGATCAAAATTTTAATGTAAATGCGAGCTCTTGTATAAAAGTTTTAAGCCGGCGTTGATCAATTCGCCGTGCGGGCTCATCATCGTATCACGTGATACTAATTGATGGAACACGCACGTGGGACGCCAGCACGCATGAAATTTGGTTTCACAAGCCGTGCCGGACTGCACACGGCGGTTCGATGCTTTGCACCCACGTGGGATACGCATTTAAATTGATTTTGGGTAATCAATCACACTACCTCAATCATTCTCATACGCCGTAGAAAATACCGAGAATTTTTCGGATCTCGTCTAAATTGTTTCCAGGCTTGCTCAAGAATTCTTTCGAAGTAGGTGCAGGGTCAACTTTTGTCCTGACATATATCAAAGGAAAGGAATTTTCTGGGCTCAAGCCTAACCTTGGAACAAAGATGTTAGTGCCGGCCTTCATCAACACTCAAGAAATCGTGGGCAATTATTAAAGGCAATGTAATACTCGGACAGGTTATTGTGCTTAACACGCAGCATAACTCGTGGGCGTCTTTGATTTTTTTTTTCTTTTGGCGCGTGAGGCCAGGGCGGGCCGGACGATATTAACGTAAATCGCCAATTTATTTCTTTTGGATCCTGTACTCATGATGGTATTCCGTGCAATGAGGACGTCGTGCATGTAAATTAATCAGGTAATTTATTAGACCGCCAGTATATAATAGACTCGTAGATCGGCCCCTGCTATAACTCAGCTCCTCAGAATTTTAAGTAACTCGAAGTTTTCATTCACTTTATCACATACTTTTCAGCTCAATGTCCGAAATACAGCATAATCAAGCCGTGAGCGCGTCTGGCGGAAAGACAGCCTTCAAGGACTATCTCGGAAAATTTGCTCACATTGAAGATCCCTTGGAGAGACGGAGATTAGCTTTGGAAGAGATTGACAATGCAGGCTTTGGCTGGACCCAAGCGAAAATGATCATGATTGCCGGAGTTGGTTTCATGACTGATTCTTATGACATCTTTGCTATCAACTTGGGTACCTCCATGTTGGCTCACGTATACTGGAAGGGAAGCATCCCGGACTCTACCAACACGTTGATGAAGGTTTCGACTTCAGTTGGAACCGTTATTGGTCAGGTCGGTTTTGGATTCATGGCTGATGTTGTCGGCCGTAAGAAAATTTACGGCTTGGAATTGATCGTCATGATTGCAGCCACCATCCTCCAATGTTCGATTGGCGAATCTCCTGCCATCAACTTTGTGGCTATTTTCGCGACCCTCAGAGTTGTCATGGGTATTGGTATCGGTGGGGACTACCCATTGTCTTCTATTATCTCCTCGGAATTCTCCACCACAAAATGGAGAGGTGCTATCATGGCTGCCGTGTTTTCGAACCAAGGTTTGGGTCAATTGTTTGCAGGAATTGTTGCTCTCGTTGTTGTTTCTGCTTACAAATCCGACTTGGAGTTTGCCAATACCTCCGCTGAATGTGTGGGTCCTTGTATCAAGGCTTGCGACCAGATGTGGAGAATCTTGGTTGGTTTCGGCTGTGTTCCCGGATGCATTGCTCTTTACTACAGATTGACAATCGCAGAGTCTCCACGTTATTCGTTGGACGTGGAAGAGCTCGTGAGTTTGGAGAAAGTTGCTGACGCCGAGGCAGCCTTGGATATTGCTGCTCAAGAAGTTGCTCCACCAAAGGCCTCTATCAAAGACTTTATTCGTCACTTCGGCCAATGGAAATATGGAAAGATTTTGATTGGTACTGCGTTCTCGTGGTTTACTTTGGACGTTGCGTACTATGGTTTGGGTTTGAACACTGCTGTCATCTTGAAGACTATCGGATATGCATCGTCTAAGAACGTTTACAAGTCTTTGTACAATACCGCTGTTGGAAACTTGATTTTGATCTGTGCCGGTTCTTTGCCAGGATACTGGGTCACAGCAGCAACTATTGACACAATTGGTAGAAAGCCAATTCAATTTTTCGGATTTGTCATTCTTACAATTTTGTTCTGTATCCTTGGATTCGCATACCATAAAATCTCCGACCACGGAAAGTTGGCCCTCTATGTTCTTTGTCAGTTTTTCCAAAACTTTGGTCCTAACACCACCACATTCATCATTCCAGGTGAGATTTTCCCCACAAGGTACAGATCAACGGCACACGGCATGTCGGCTGCACTCGGTAAGGTTGGTGCCATTGTTGCACAAACGTGTATCGGTACTTTGATCAATCACGGGTGTGGTGCCAAGAACTCTTGTTTCTTGCCACATGTCATGGAGATCTTTGCTCTTTTCATGTTGCTTGGTGTCTTCTCGACTTTGTTGCTTCCTGAGACCAAGAGAATGACTTTGGAGGAGATTTGCGAGAAATACCATGGCGAGGTGGACTCGACCAAGCTCGGCGCAGACAGATACGCCACTCAACCAGCCGACTCTTCTGACTCTGAGTTGAAGAACTAGTTTTTCTCACACCCTGTTTTATAGACCCTATTTTAGTTTTCACGTGACAATTGCATTAATAATCATTTCAGCTTCTGCCTAAACTTCGCGTAAACCGAAAAATATTATTTTGAGTTAACTAAGTTTATTAACGTGTCACATGCTTAAAGGAAATTGCAGCTTTTTAACCACCTCAGCTTTTCTTACTGCCAAGCGTGTTCATCGAGCGATCTAAAATTCTAGTGTCACTTTCTAAGTACCTCGATGATAGAGTCTAAGACATTGTCATAGACACCAACAGACGGACGGTGAACAGTTCGGTCCCAATCCGCATCTTTGTATACTCCAGTACGCAAAAGAATCGACTCCCAGCCATTAGAGTTGGCACCATGGATATCGGACGCTGGATTATCTCCCACCATGTATATCTTCTTGAAGGGCAGCTCGGTTGGTTCTCTATGAAGCGGGGGCATGAAGTCATGTTCTTGGTGTCCATGAAGTATTTTATTCCACTCAATTAACACCCAATGGGCATAATCGTATTGCACTTTAAACGGCTTACCTAGTATGGTCAGCTCGAGCACCTCAGAAGGTGATAGGTCATTGAATTCCGCATAAAGGCGTTCTGTCATCATGCGAAATGCTCCTTGACCGAATCTTGGTAAGTTGTAATCGTTCGCCCACAAAAAGTCATTGTTACTGAAAACAATCGGAATGGCTGGTTTGGTTTTATCTGCCACTGGAGGTGCCCTTAGGGTGCCCACTACACCGTCCTGGGAATTGAGCAAGTCGCTTACTATTTGTATGTCTGTGCCCATATCCCTTGGATCATTGAAGACGAGAATTGCCTCGAGTCTTTGTGACAAGTCCACATCGCGGGCGTACTTGGTCAAGTCATGATCACTATACTGGTGGTGAGGTGCTACGGAAGGGTCTTGGCGGACTATATCCATTGGAGTGACCACATCCTTATACCCATAGTTTAGCGCCGCTTGGCGGGCCTTATCTTGAGCACCGCCCACAACTAACACCCGCTTTAGTTGTCCACTTTGAGCCCATGCCTTCATTGGCGTATGGCTCTGCACGATCTGCAAGGAGGAAACGTCAACGTTGAGTTTCTCGGAGATGAACTCCACGCGTGTTTTTTCTGAGACCCCGCCACCATTCGTAAGAAGGATAAATGGTACTTTTTCCTCGTTTAGCAAAGTGAGTGCCTGACGGGCTTGGGGGATTGGCTTGTCTCCGCGGAGGAGGACACCATCGATGTCGAAGACAAATGCCTTGGACGACTGATTGGGAAAAGATTTCGCTGCTGTATGAAGCAAACAATTTTTCAAAATGTTATTCGTGATCTTTGAGCACCGGCGTATCATGTGTATGTTGTTAGAGCTCGCCAAGATAATGCAATCTGAGATCTTATGTGCGCTGATTGCGCGTTGATCGGCCGACGTATTGGACCGAGCGTTCTGTGGGGATAGTTGCGCTCATCATTATGATCGATGTGAGAGTATGTTTATTTTGCACATTGGAAGATGAACTGCAGTTGAAGTAAGCCGCTCAAATGAGATGCTGAAATGGATCGACAAACAAGGGCATTTAAGAGCTCACTTCACGACAATGGAGCAGGGAAAGAGTCGCCAATTTTTGTGGCAGTGTTCAAGCGATAGTTGAACATGGTTATTCGAAAAAACGTGCACAAGCTAGCAACCGACCTATTGCATAATTAAAACAGCTGCTCACTTGAATTATGATTCAGAGCATGACAAAAGAACTAGATGGTGGCAGCTTTTGAACGAATGTTGACCATCGCAAATGCAACCTTCTCACTCAGACAGAATTTATCTGGGACCGCATTATGAAGCGTCTTGTCAAAAGGAAAGAGAATCAAAATCGTCAAATTGCAAAAACAGAAAAAGAAGGAAAAAATCTGACTCGAGATCGCGCTTCGATATGAGTTGAACAGACACACATCGAGAAGGGTACGAGATCTAGGGCCTAACCCAAATACAGATGGTGATGAATGAACAAGGGCCCCTGAAAGGCCCCGCGCAGAAGAAAAGACCGTTTATTTGATCACAACTTTGTTTAGAATTCTAGCAATTTGCGTTTCATGACTTGAAATTTATGTACGATGATTTGAGCCATGAAGCTTTTGGCTTACGCTCCAACGGACATTGTGAGCTTTTCCAACACGCCGCTCATATCACTGCTTGCAAAGCCTTCCTCCACAGTCCAGTCATTCGACAGAAGCAGAGCAAGCACGCCACATGCATACCCTGCAATCAAAAGACCCGGCGGCCTGGATCCAAGAGCCTCAACGGCAGCCGGCGCCTTTGACAATGTGGTGCGTATTATCCTTTGATCTGGGCATGAGGCTCTTTCCACAATGGCGACTGGAAGGTCGGCTGCCCATTTCTTGTCTGAAATAAGATGGGGAATCAAATCTACAATTCGATGGAGGGCCATCAAAAAGACCGTGGTTCTCGACTCCACGAAATCCGGGAGATTGGGCAATGCACCTCGGCGGCCTGTGCCGGTACAGATGAGAACTTGATCGGCAACTTCGCGATGCGTGGCAGGGATGTTCGAGTAGACTGGAGCTGCAAGGGCAGATGTGATGCCGGGCAAAACCTTGGGCACGAATCCTTGTGAGCTGAAAAAAAGGTATTCTTCTCCGCCTCGACCGAAGATATATGGATCGCCTTGCTTGAGACGAACAACCTTCTCGCCTTTTTTCAAGGCCTCTAGCCCCAAAGTGAGAAGTTCCTCCTGCGCTCTCTCTGCGTTTCCAGGAAATTTTCTGGCGATGAATAAATTAGTTCTTTTGAGCGGGATCAAGTCCAAGACCTGCTGAGGCACAAGCTTGTCTGCCAAAATTAAATCGGCGGAGTGTATTTCCTGAAGAGCTCCAAGCGTAAGCATTGATACTGAACCAGGACCAGAGCCTACAAGAGAGATGGATCCTTTCTTAGTCTGGTTCGACTTAATGTCGGTCAGAAGCTCGGAAGTCTTTGAGGGAGATGCATATTCTGCTGTGAGAGTTTCCATAGTGATTTGAGCGAGCTTTTCGAGGGGATAATATTCGACGATTTGTGAGAGAAAACGAGCCCTTTGAGCAGCTTTTTGTTCTGGAGTCATACTGAATTCTTTGACTAAAGAATTGAGCTCGGAAGTAGTCACGGCATCCTCATCATGAGACCCGACTTCGTCAGCATGATCCAAGTTTTGAAGGTTTTTGCGAAGACCACCGACGCGGTCACAAATCTCTCCCATGTTCGTGGGCAATTTTGAGACAATCTCCCTTTTTATCCTGGACGCGAGCTTGCAGCCTTTTCCGGACGTTGTGACTCCCATTTGGAATCCACCATCGGTATGAGTTGAAAGCAATGTGAATGTGCAAAGTTCGGGAGAATCAGACACATTAACCGGGATTCGTAGAGAACGGCATTGGTGAGATATTTCCTTCTTTTGATCAACCTCGTCTATATCCAAAGCGACGAACACCTTGTCAACGATATTGAACACTTCAGATCTACCCAATGTACTTAAAAGATCAGCTTTGTAGTGGCTTTTGATCCAAGTTATTTTGTCTGAGGATATCAAATCTTGTAACACCTTGGGTAGCCTTTCGATGGGCTTATCTTGAACTAAGATCGGGTGAGCGCCAGAGGCTATTATGGCTTGTGATCTTAACGATGCTATATTCGAGTTCCCGCCGATCACAAGATGGATCTCGTTGGAGCAGTTTAAAGACGCTAGCAAGTTCATGGTCACAACTGAAAGAAAAAATACTGAACAAGGGCAAACAATCCGGGTTCATCAAGAAGGTATACAAATGTCTAATTATCTATCGATTACCACCGAGCACGTGACTTGATGCATTTTCCGACTCATCAATGCTGTATGCAGTCAGCTCAGTAAGACACACCATATAGAGTTCAGTAGTGCCTTAGACATTGTAGGTTGTAGGGTGTAAAATGTCACTCCTTTGACTAAGTGATAAAGATACCTAGCTGTACTTGCCACTTACATGTCTTGTCATCAAAACTGATGTACACGATTCGACTAGTAAAGGTCCCTTTATGAACGGCCAATCAGACGCATACATTGTAAGCATGTTTAACCCCAAAAGGTAAAGGCAAAATGAGGGGAAAAAAAACTATGAAGATTACCGAATTATCAAATGCCTCATTTGTAGTGCATCTCGATAATTATGCTTGCATAATATTGGGCTCGAATTGTTTCCCTTCATATCGGCGTGCGCTTACCTAAACAGATGTGGAGTACCCATGGGATGCGCTTACAACTCCGGTCAGGTAATTTGCTTCGCCCCAACTCCCGGATTTAGGCTGGACCAAAAGTCTGCCGCGCAAACAAGAGTATAGTGGCCTGTACGCGGAACCAGAGCCGCGCGGTTTGTGGCGAATAAAACCACGCCATATATGTTTATGCCCATTTTCCACGCACGTGATGCTTGTGAAGTATTTTCAAATTTCTACTCCCACATTGCCAAGAACAAACGACTGAATTTCAAGGAAACATGGCTGCGAAACGACATCTTGGGCTCGGCAAAGCCGCTGCATCAAAGAAACAAAAGTCGGTTGAGGCTGAGACCGTTGCTGGAAACCCCGGAGATGCCCATGAAAATGAGCTCACTGTTGAGTTGGGCGAAGAGGTGAATGCCAACGATGCAGTAGCTCAGGTGCGTGCCTTGTGGAAGGACTTCATCAAGACTCAGGACAGAAGCGAGTTGAAGGTGAACGGAATTATCCATGAATGTGACCGCATTTTGAGGAAAGCACACGCGAGAGATCAAAATGGGACGAATGGTATTGCTACAACGGATGGAACTGAAAAGACGTCTGAGGAAGCATCAGGCGTAGTCACATCCGATGACGAGAGTATCGAACTTACGGGCGAGTTTTACGGAATTTACGGCTTAGCCCTCTCCTCTTTGGGATTCTTCTACACCGAAGAACCTGCCAAGGTATTGGAATTTTTTGCCGAAGCCAAAGACAGAATCAGTGTGGGCATGCAAAAATTCCCAGACTCCATCTCCTTACTTTTTGCCAAGGCTCGTGTTCTCATAAACGAGATTCCGTTGACCCATGTCAGCCCGTTGACGGTCGAAAGCCAAGTGAGCAAGCAACACAAGGAAGTCGCGTCCCTACTTGAAGAGTGTCTTGCCGTCTGGGAATCCGCAGAGAATCTTTCAGAAGAGAGAAAACAATACAAGTACTATAACTTAGAGAACTCCGACTTCTTGCAAGCGCTTGATGACTTGCTTGACATGGTGGACAACTTTGGCAGAGAAACCTTGGAGGGTAAAGATAGCGATGCGGAAGACGAAGATAACGATGGGCTAGTTCTTGGGTCTAAACATCCATTGTTTGCCATCGTCGAGACGGACAAGTACAATGTCTGGTGGAGGGAACACACGCAACGTTTTCTCGATAACCTCAATGAGAAAATACGAACAGAGAACATTTCCGAGACCGACGCTAGCGATGCCAACATTGTCTTGCGCAGAGAATTGAGCAAAAGACTTGGGCAGTCCTTGTTATTGGAGGCCGAAGAGCCCTCTAGTGTTTTCACGACATTAACTTACTACAGCAAAGGAAAAACCAGCATGAACGGTCTTTCTCGCGAAGATGCCAGAAATATAAGTCAAGATTTGCTTAGTAAAGCCATCGAGTATTTGAGGGTGGCCCAAGACGAGGAGGAGCCGGACTCATGGGCTGCTTTGGCAGAGGCCATGATCTCTTTGGGTAACATGTACGACCTAGATAGCGAGGAGCAAGAGTCCATCTACAAGGAGGCCGAAGCTATTTTGGTTCGTGCCAATAACGCAACAAACGGAAGATACGAAAAGGTTCTTGAGAACCTAACGCAAGCTTAGTGGGTGGTTTACATGGCGTCGAGAGGCCTCGAGGGCTGGATTGTTGCGACAATGGCAATGTAAAATAAAGATCCACCCTGAAATTAGTTGGGCAGATACAATACGATATACGAAAATACAATTAAAATGCGAGCGACACAATTAAAATGCGAGCGACACAATTAAAATGCGAGCGACGGAGAATGAACTCTATATTAAGTAAGGTTTGAAGAAATGTCACGCAGTGACTATATAAGAGATGGGTAGCTGACACTGACATCACCCAGTCTCGCGAAGTGGAGAGGGGAGGATGAATCAGACACGCGAAACTATTGTGCTTTCGTTTTGAAGCTTCATGGCGTTTCTCTCATGGGCATTATCTTTGCAGAATTGCAAGCCAGAGCACATATGGTCCTCCAATAAGCGATGCTTTGCACAAAACTTCCCATTGCACTGGCCACAGTCTCCTACCATGCGAAGCGGAGAAGCAGTACAAGTCTTGAAGGAGCACCTGTTCTTCTTGGCCTTCTTTCTGGGCACCGCAACAGCGCTGTCCACGGGTACCAACTTGGGAGATGCCAACGGCGTATCAGAGCCCTCACTCATGAGAATCACTGTGAGACTGTCTTCCTTCGGGTGAACATCAAGAGCCTCCAAAGTCTTATAATATGGCGCAAGCTTTACCCCATTGTGGATGAGCTTAAAATCCGACGGCAACTTAGCGGATTCCGGGCATCCAACCTTTGCAGCATTTCGTAAATCTTCCACGGTGGAGTTATGAGGAATTGTCACTGAGAACGACGATTCTGTAGACAATCTAAATGTGACTCTCATTGTTTAAGTCTTAGTATGAACTGTGTCGGGCAAAAATTGACAAAGGATATATGTGAAGTCTGAAGCACTTCAAGAAGAGGCTTTTCGAGGTATGCGATTTGATTTGAGAGCTCAAAAGTGCTTTCGGTAAGGCCGTATATTTTCTTGTCGGCCTCTTATCAAGTGACAGGGTGGGTGCGTTATCAGTGGCGATTCTGGTATGGAGACCGTACTTGAACCCAAAAGGACAAAGAAAGACTCGAGTTTCGATGATGAGGGCAAGGCGACTTTGGTAAGTTTCAAAGCTGACTAAAGTAAGAAAAAAAATTTAGGCGAGGAAAAAGAAATAAATTTTTTGTGTTGTCAAATTCTAGGGTGGCCAAAAGTATAGTCGAGGTGGTTTGATGCGGCACATAGCCGGATGACCAGGGAATCATAGCCACTGGCCCACTGACGAGCGAGACCAGTGCGGAGCACGTAAAAAGAGTGACCCGATTGAGCTAGATATCTATTTATAAAAGCCACACAACTCAAGAGGAAAAAAAATAGCCGAGAGGAAATAATCATAGCTAATAGGAGCTAAGATGTGATATACTACGAAGTCCCCGTAAATTCAATCGAATAGGCAAGGACAGGTCTATGGGTGGCTACTTTTGATGGTTGTCAGAGCTACTTCAGAGAATGAGCCGAGTATTACGTCATTCTCGATCTCCAGGAAAGCACGTGACTTTAAAAGCACAACCGAATCTAGGCGAGTAGAAAGAGAATCTAGGCCCGCGCATCAACTGACTGTTATTAAATTCTGTTTCCAGGTCACTTCGATTATTCGGTTTCCCACATACCTGTTACACATTTCTGCCCTGATATTGCATCGTCAATGTGCGCCAAGGCATAATGTCAATCTTAAAATTCTCCTGCAGGTGATTTGGTGACCCCGAATAAAGGCCTTATCACCAATTGTGAGTATTCTCTGCGATCACGATACGCATACTGCAAATCTCTACCGGCTGCTCGAGACAAGCTTTTATGAACATAAAATCCAACTTCTTGCTCTATGTTGCGTGTGGGCGACATGCTGAGAGCCTGGCTCGACGCCCCTGATATTTCTACTAGATCATTGTGAACCGTACTTCAAATTTGTTATATCTCCTATAAATTACCCAAGTTCTCCTTGTTTAGTTCCCCAAGGGCTCTGACCTTCTTTCTGTCGAACTGAAGCTGATGTGATCAATGGCTCTGCTTCCCCTATGTATTTTCGAATCGCGAGCAGTGATGCCGTCCACAGGTTTCATACTTAGAGAGCGTGGCTTTGCGGCTTTTAGCTCAAGATTCGCGGGAATTGGCGTCGCAACGACAAGCGTCAAAAGTGAAAGCATGTAGATGAGTTTCATTGTGGATATATGGTTGCTGGGTTTGAAACGATTGGGCTTTTGAATGTTTGATGGTCTGCAATATTCTTGTAATATCTCGAAGTCTCCTGGTGTATAAATGACAGCTTTGTACAACAAGTCAAGTCTGTGTGATTCAATTGATTGTGATAGTGAAATCCTGAATTCAAATCGAGGAAAAAGGAGAAATGTTTGCTCTGATATATATACCTTTCGATTAATGTCTTCAAGCAAAAGCCTCCTGCAGCACGCGGAACGCGAGTGCGTTTCAGGACGTCAACAGACAGTACGTTTGGCAGCGCGTCTTCGCCCTGATTTAAGCGGAGACATCTCGATTAGAGTTCTTTGGCACACGCTCAAGGTCTAAACTGTCATCTTTGGGTACCTTCGAATTGAAATGAATTGATATCAGCATTTGCCTTGCATTTGTTTGCATCTGATCCATACTCGACAAGCAAACTGAGCCGAATGCTTGCTGCAACCAGAGCTAAACGAAACAAATTTTCTCACTGTCTCCCACAATGAACTGGATCTTTTGTCTCGTGTCTTTGTCTCTTACAAACAAGCTGTGGGTGACAATTTTGCAAGGCTGCTAGGAGAGTATGTGCGAAGGTGCTCGCGAGTCGCTCCTGTGATAAGGTGACGATACAAGGCTCATAGTCGCCTCCCCTTAAAAGCTTAAAATAGAATCGCGACTTTTGAAACAGCGACGGGCAAGTCAAACAA
Organism: Metschnikowia noctiluminum; assembly: GCA_030578735.1. NCBI lineage: Eukaryota > Fungi > Ascomycota > Pichiomycetes > Serinales > Metschnikowiaceae > Metschnikowia > Metschnikowia noctiluminum. Next base: position 49,090 of record JAKTYO010000257.1, on the reverse strand, counting down.
GGCTGAAGTCTTCGCCTGACAAAGACGCGAACTCTTGCGTCCTGTAATGTGAAACATCTTTTAATTTCAAATCATCCTGCATGATTCAGATTTTGAAAACAATGACTATGGGGTGGGTTCCTTCGAATTGGACCATAAGTTGGCTACATCGACTGGGAATGCAACGAATAAGGTCTTTTTTTTTTGAGTAAAAATTGTCTTACTGTCTTGAAATTACTTAGCAAGACTCCTTTTGTAAAGCTCTGACGACAAGTTACCTGGAAAATGGGGCAGTGCTTCCTGCGTTCGGATGAAAAATTTGGGAAAAATAAAATTGTGTACTGACCATAAATGACCAAATTTTGGTATTGAACAGGCTTGTCTACAAAGAACCTATTCGACGAGGATACAGTCGTCCTGGTATAGCTTGATCAATTGTGTTTGCTAGCAAGTAGACATTAATGATCGTCGCAGACACAACAACAAAAGTAGCCAGCAAGATAATCCACAAGAACTTTTTGCATTTCCATCAAACAGAAGCACCTTCACTTACTCACTTTGCGTAGACGCATATGAGATGACTCGTTTTCTTGACTGAGAAGTGTCACACTTTCAGCTTCAGTATCAACGGTGCTTGAAATGGAATCGCTATCATCTGAAGTGCCAGGTTCACTCTCGTTCAAGTAAGAGAATATGGGAATATCTGCAAAAGCTTTGAGAGAAAATGAAAAAGATCCTACTTCCTTCTTTCGATTTTCTGACTCATGGTTATAGCAAGAGTCTTGAGAACTTGTCCCGCAAGTCAGATTATACTTGCGATAGAACCTTGTATAGTCGTCGAACATCAGGGGCCCATACTTTTCACAGAATGTGGTCACCTGCTCAGATAAAACCTTTCTAGTCTTTTTGAGCTCCTCGGTCTGAGCAATATCGTTGTGTTTCGATAGGAGCGAATACGCTAACGGTTGTAAGGACATGAAATAATCGTAACCAATTTCGCCCGTTCGTAGGGAGGAATATGTGATCAAGACATTCAAGAGGTAGCATGATGCAAATACCAACCAGGAAGATTTCTGGCCCATCTTCTCTGTTAAGGAAAGATAATATGTGGCTAAGGCGGCCCAAAAAATATAAAGTGTTGGAGCCAAGCCTAGTGCCACAATAATTTTCCAAGAGGCAATCACGTCATTCCCTTTCACCTTCACTACGGAGGACGCCAAGGCTTCTTTTGCTTTCTTCCTCGAGATACGATTTGCGATAATGAAAACAGGAGAAAACATCACCATACCTGGCAAGGTAAGGCACACCGCGACTAAACACCGAAACAATCTATTGAGAAATGTTGCGAGTATAGACATACGGTTGAGACGGGTCAAGGACTCCACCTGATGGTCTCGCAAGCCAAGTTGCATAAGTTTCTTGTTGTACTTGGCCACTGACTCTTTGAGCTCTTGTACATCTGGTCGATCTGAATATTTCTCGTAACCTTTAATGAGCCGTCTGTTCATCTCCACTTTCATGGCTAGTGGAGTCGAATCTCTGTCTGCCGGTACGTATAACCTGCGAGCAGCTTGTATTGTGATAAGCGTATCAAGATCTTTGCAGGTCACAGTCACTTCTTGAAGCTTCAAGGCAATAGTTTCGAGGTACTCATTTACTACTGCACGTGGGTTCTCCTCGTATCTTGCGCTCTCCGCTTTTGTGATAGCGATTGGCTTCCCGTATTCTATGACAACGCTGGAACGAAACTTATCCGCATGGAAATAATTGAGTCCGACAGGAACGATGTTCACTTCCATATCTGAATTTTTCGATTGTGCGACAGCACCCAATGCCATGAGAGCCACGCCAGGTTTCAATGGCAAAAGTGTAGTCCGGTCATGCAGTCCTCCTTCGGGGAAAATTCCGAGTGCTCCTCCTTTATGAAGATGATCAAAAACGCTCTGAAATGTTTTCTGGTTATCGATGTGTGGTGCTAAGACATACGACGAGCCACTTGTAAGGGCATGGATGATTTGCTTGTCCTTGTCCGTGGGGTCATCAAACCTCACCAGGAAAGGTTTTTGCAAAATGATCTTTGTGTCGGACTCCACCAGCTTGATTTTGGCATTTCCAAGATAGCCTTGAAGACCTATCAAACCCTTTGCTTCTGCTGTCCTTGTGAACACGGTGCCTTCTCCAACCACCACTAGGTTTGAATTGTTGGGCCCGAAATTCTCTACTCTAATTGTTCCCTCGAAAGGCTTCACCAAGTCTTGAGCCCTTTCTACGGGTATAGCGCTACATAGACGAGCGGCAGTTCCAATATGCCAGAGCCGAAAACTCTTGGCTGCTGTGAGCAAGGAGACCCGCCGGCCAGATTCCTTACGGCTCGTCGTCATCAACACCACCGGGTCGATAAATAAATTGTGATGCGGAGCACATACAAAAATAACTGGGCCCTTCCTGGGAATATTGAAAGTACCCCGAGAACGAACTTCTCTGAAAAACGTGCGGATGACCGCTTCGAAAAACCAGAGCATAAGATCATATATTAGCATGAGTACCATGTCACACAAGTAATCGACAAAATACATTGTGAGGACTGAAGTTTTGGGTCACAATGGTGAATAAGGCGGTTTGCTATGTCACTGGCCTCGCCTTGATACATTACCAGATCCGTCGATCTGTACCGCGCGGGGTGATATAGAAATACAGGAACATGTTTGATACATATCACGTGATATGTCAATCAAGAATCTATTTCCTTTTTTTGGAACATATCACGTGGTGGTATGGATTGCAACCCGGCTTGTAGAATCTAGCCGGGGTTTTAAAAAAGACGACCATCCTCACCCACCCACCAATTCACCGAGCGCATGGTATCAACACCTTCTTGTTTTCTAAGATATACTTTCGGGCTCTCCACTCCCCGATGAAATCTAGAGATATCAGCGAGCTACAGAAGCGTCTTAAAGTGTTATTTCCCACGAGTGGCGAACTCTACCATCCCCAGGAACTGGCCAGATTCGGCTGTCTTGATTTGCATCTCCAACTTTCGGGTAAGAGGACATTATTTGTACTAAAGGCGATTTTTGACACACGGAACTGGCACTACAAGCTATTCCGTTGTAAAATACAATTCATGATGTCACATCTTCGTCGAAATAAAGAGGGTCAGCAGAGGCTCAGACCCACCGCACGATCACACACGAACTGGCTAGTGCCATGGTATGGGTTCTTGTTCGGTTTTCCGTTCCCATATCGCGCAAATGCCACTCTACTTTCCGGGGGCGACTCAGCTTCCTGAGAACGCAGATGCATATCCTTTGGGACTCTTTTCTTCAGTGGAACGCAGTGCGTTGTTATACGACGCTACCCATGGATTAATTGGCAAGTTCCCGAAACTTTTACAAGACGCTGACACGGCCTGTTTTGTTTTTTCAATCCCATTGTAAATGAACACAGCTAACACTGCCTACGTACAGGCTTATACCTTTAGTGCAACGTATGCGGCCAGAGGCCAATGTTCAGCCGCTCTCATATCTCCACCTATTCCATATTGGACATGACATAGGGTTATTTGCGAGTACTACATGCTGCCCTTTTTGTTCGGCCAATCCTTAATCGGAAGCTGCCCAAACTATGAGGACTCAACACATTTATTTCGCTTGTCAAGCCTCTAAAACGATCTGGCACGCTTCAGATCTTTCCAATCACCCCTACCAAAATTGTAGTCGGCACGGTCAGCTCGGCATCGCCAAACATCGATAAATTTCTATTTTATGTAAGACAATTTATCAAAACACGGCGACGAGAACGGCTAGAGGTCCAAAGCTCCGAAGATTGTGAGGACACTCCAACTCTTCCAATGCTATCCGCCGCGGAACTTCACAAAAACTTGCCATTCTATAAACAGATATACGAAAAGCGATATTGAGCACAACCTTGGTCAGGTCGTGAATTCTGATCAAATTGCCATTACCAAAAGCTTTACAACGCTGACCGGTAACGGACCGCTGAAGTACAGCTAGCAAAACTAAAACCAACAATGGTTCGGTTTGTGGGCAGCGCCCTTCCCAACCTCATATGTTCCGCGATTGCGTGCCAGTATATAGTACGAATACATGACTAAGGAAAAAATTAAAAAAAACAAAGGAAGTACACACGCGTTCACAATTATCGCAAAGATTCACTTCAGCTATAAAAACTCAAAAATTTCCTAGAGCGGAGGCATCATCACGAAGAAGATGAAAAAGAAGAAGAAGAAGAAGAAGAAAATCGCGTCTAAAAATACACGGGGTCGCCTAGTCTCATCGGCCATGCAATTTGACCACAAGACCTGAAAAAAACGAATGAAAAGTAACATGTCGTATGAGGGTTCCAAACCAAGGTAAAAGATTTATCCTTCTGTCGGGATCTCAGAAATCTCATTTGAGATGCGCTATTTTCCTGCGTTGATTGACATTTGAGCCAATTGCATATCATTCATTATATGATGATGCTGTTGCTCCAAGTTGTCTCAGATCATAAATAGCGATTTTGACCGCTTATCTCAATGTAGTTCTCGGCGAATTATTGTTCGAGAAATTACATGGATCATGGGCAGGTTAACACGCGGTCGAGACATCGAGGGCAAACATTGATAGGCATTGCGTATTTGGCCCTCTTTGTAGCACGTGGTATATTCTTGCGCCGAGGTCTTTGTCTGGGCTTCGTGTGAATTCTAGTCCTCTCCAGCAGGCACTTCATCCTTCAAAATCTTGGTCAATTTTAGTCTGATTTCGGTCTTTTCATCGCCCCTCAATGTATCTTGAATGAAATGAACATCGGTTTCGAGCTGTATCATCTGTAAGGCACCCCTCAAAACGCCACAATACAACTGTGAAAACCACAACTCCTTTTGTACCTTCGGATCCTGGGTGACTGGAAGTTCAACAAACTCCGCCAAAGGGTTATCGTGAAGAATAATAGAAAAGCTCCTTCCATCTTGAGAAAAGTTTTCTATGGCCGGTGTGATATTGAGGAACATTTTGAATGCCACCTTGCAGATCATGTCTGCTGTTTCTCGGAAAGACGAGCATCGCTGAGCGCCCGTCTTTGCGAGAAATTCTTCAATAAGCCTCACGCCAATATTAAATCCCATTTTGTCAAGCTGCTGATTGACTTCCTGGTAGTTGTTATCGAAGTCCCGACACATTTGTGCCACCACAGACCCGTACGTTAGAGTCAAAAGCTCTGTATTCTGAATTATTAGTAATTTGGTCATGAAATAGCTTCCACGTGTTGACATACAATTTTCTCCGTATTGCTTTCCCAAATATCGTTTCCATTGTATTTTGATCTTGACATTTTATGCTTCTTGTTGCAGAGAACTCCTCCTCTAGTCTTAAGACTGTCCCCAGGTGTCGAGCATAGCTTAGCTGGTCACGTGACAGAGTTTTCAACTTCTTTAATTCGACACGTAAAGTTCAAACCAAGGCATTACCAAAAGATCGCTGCAAAAGCTCAAAAAGTTAGGGTAAAACAGCCTTTTTCTGCTCGGGTGCTATTGTTTTTATTTTGTTACTCTTGATTCGTTTTCGTGGCTACCCTCTAGAGCAGGCGTGGAGATCCACGCCGCACCTATCGGCGCCCGCTCTCATTTCTCAGGTACTCCACCGTTGAAAACATAGCCGTTTTAATAGTCTTATTCTGGAACCATAAAATGAATCATTAAATTTTGAAGAAAGCGATACCACAAATCAGAGTAAGGAGTTCAGTATTTTTCTTTTAAAAAAATTCATCGTATTATGGGTTATTAGTTTGGGGTCGTCTTGATGTCTTCAAAAAGTTACCATCAAATGAGAAAACTAGCTCGTGCTTGCTGGTAATCTTGAAAAATCAAAGACACCGCAAGCTGATTACAATTACACGGAAAAAAGGACAAAGACATGCGTAATGTTATGTGAGCCGAGATCAGTCCTAGGCCGCTTTCCACAGCAGGGTCAAACCTGCTGTGTTTAAGAGCTTGCGCCACTCCTAAGAATTTAGGTATGGGGCATCCGGGTTGGATTAGTGACCTATTATAGGTTTTTCTAGAACCTTAATTTTTGCTAGCGAAGGGTCGAACGAGAGACGCCCCAAACTAACGCTCTATAATACGTTGGCTCTTTTAAAAATAAAATAGAAGTTCTCATGCCCGAAAATTATCATCCTCGCTAGCATATCGGTCAAGGTGTTTAAATACAATATGCCAACTATAGTCAATTGAACCTGGGCTCGAACCTGAGCCAAGTCAGAACCTCTCATAGTGTGCTTAGGCCTTTTATTTTATAGTATATAGTTATCGCCCCTGGCTCCGGTCAGTGGTACCCTTCAATACATATGTTTCTATGAAAAAAATGTTAGTCCAATTCGATTATTGGATATCCAGAAAAATCAAGGTCAATCTATACTAAACAAAACAGTCTGGCAGAATTGTGTTGGTATGAAGATCTTGATACATCTCTCCTGATTTTGTTTGTCAGCTATTTGACTTCTAGAGCACTGATTGGCAGCGCTTTTCAGAAAAAGAAAAGGGCGAATGCAGGTGACGCGCGATCACATAACGGCATACAAATATCCTCGTGACCCTGCAAGTGGACCGATGCTCGCATTTGCATTTTACCTTGGCCTGCTCAAAAACAAACGCAACGCGCGAAGACCTTGCTCAAGTGCACTTGAAAGCAATAACTCGCAACTCGCCCACTCTCATATCGAAAAGTAAAGGCAAACGCACTTTTCATACTCACTGACCTTGAAATCTTTCATATATCCTTCTGAAACATCTTGCGGCTGACTTTTCTGTGCTGCAGAACCGAAAACACATAGTCTGCACACCACCTAGTTACCACAGTGACAAACCTCTTGATTATAGGTCCTTTCACGTCTGATTTGTTGAATTCACTAATATACTCCCACGCGTGGTTTCCCTCCTTCAGACCCAGAATATAAATTAGCTTTCTCATACGTTGTTTCTGCTACACAGCTCGAGGCTATAACCACTGTATCTTTTCCAAAGTGGCGAGTGCTCTCAACAAAGAGATCCATACAAGCATACGGAGGGATTCAATTCCGAGAATACGGAACGAAAGCTCGAAATCATATTTGCCAGGGACACCGTACCATATTAAACATACTGGTGTTTTGGGATAAGCTTAGGATTTCATAAACAAGTGAGCCCGCACTATTCTTATTCACCGTCATCAAATAACCAAGATGTTGGCGCCTCCACAAAATTTCTCTTCGATGCTTGCATCGCCTTTGGAACCTGTTAGTTTTGCAATGAGAAAAGCAGACTTGATTCCGGGAATTTCGGATGGCGTGTTAGCAATCCTCTCGCCCGTTATCGCCTACTGGTCTTACGCCACATTGTTCCACATAATTGACGTGTACGAACTAGCGGAGAAGTACCGTATACATCCGAGCGAAGAGGAAGAATCACGTAACAAGGCTTCCTTGAGTGATGTTTTGTACGACGTCATTATTCAGCATATCATCCAGACCATCGTGGGGTATTGCGTCTACCGCTTTGATGATCCGCCGAAGACAGGACACGAGCTCCATGCCATGTGGACTTTGAGGCATCAAACGCTCCCCAGCTTCCTCCCAGATACCTTTGTCTGGTATGCATACATGTATGGCTGGTCCTTGCTCCGGTTGGGCATTGCCCTTTGCATCATCGATACTTGGCAATACTGGCTCCACCGCACAATGCATACCAATAAGACGTTATATCGCCGATTTCATTCGAGACATCATCGGTTGTATGTTCCTTACTCGTACGGTGCACTTTACAACGACCCGGTTGAAGGATTTTTATTGGACACAGCAGGCACAGGTCTCGCTGCTATCATCACCGCACTCAGTCCCAGGGAGAGTTTGATTCTTTACACCTTTGCCACTATGAAGACAGTGGATGATCATTGTGGCTATAGGTTTCCTCTAGATCCATTCCAGTTCTTGTTCCCCAACAACGCGTTGTATCATGACATTCATCATCAGAACTGGGGGTTCCGCTCAAACTACTCTCAGCCTTTCTTTACATTCTGGGATAAGCTCACAAACACGCAATACGAGTTTGCCCGGGAATACCAGCGTGAGCAAAAACAAATCACCTTGCAAAAGTACAAGGAGTTTTTGGAAAAGAGGAAACAAAGGAATCTGGAAAAGGATATGAAAAGGTCAGACAGCATGGAGAGCAGCTCGCTGGAGAAGCAATCCGAGACAGCGAAGACGCGATAATTGGGGCCGAGAGCTCAAATGTACATAATTGGTCTGCGCTTTGATCCGCGGTTTACTCAGCAAGATAATGTTTAGTTTGCAATGCAGATTTTATTTTCTCTGAATCAAGCGTGTTCAACCCTCGTGTCAGATATAATTTCTGATAATATGTCTGTGGCTCGTGGCGTGACATGTACATGGTTAGTGATCCTACTAGTGACAGCCTCGACTCATGTTTAAACGATAGTATTAGACACTCAAAAACTGCTTTATGATTTCAGAGTAGTGTGGCTTATTGAACTATGTAGAAAAAAAAGGCATGATTTTCGCATGCATACTTATCTTTTGAAATCTCAAATCGTGACAAAGAAAGGTGGTATCTCGTTAGACCATCAATCATAGATGAGAGTTGTTTCGCGAGTAGGACAGATATCTTGCAAGGATGTTCAAATCCCGGACTTCCGCCGGTTCCGGCGCGCGTTTTCAGTCATATGTCCCTGTTTTGGCTATATTACTCACAGATTTGATCACTCCCTTCTCTTTCAGGTTTTTCAAATTGAATTAACTTGTTCTGGTTTTCGTGAAGATTAACTTAACAATTTGAATTGTCATCTGTTCAAACTTGCTCTCTCTCAGCATATTCCCGCAGCAGCACCGACTTATAAAATGGCCACTTACTCTGAACAAGCATTCGATTCATCTCACTACAACTCGGCTCGTCCAACATACCCAGATGCCTTTTATAACACTTTATTGGATTTTCATAAGGAGAAGCCGGATAACGCAACGTCGTTGGCAATGGATGTTGGGACAGGCCCAGGTTTCGTTGCCTTCCAGTTGACGAAATACTTTGATCACGTGATTGGCACTGATTTATCTTCCACCATGATCAAGGAGTGTAATTGTCGCCGTGCACAATGGCCAGCCAAGAACAAAATCGAATTTCTCACTGCGCCAGCCGAAGAAGCACCAAAAACAGTGAAGGAGGCTTCGGTCGATATTATAACTGCCGCAGAAGCGTGCCATTGGATGGACCACCCCAGATTCTTTGCAGAGTGCGCACGGATTTTGAAACGCGGGGGCACGTTAGCATACTGGTTTTACTTAGACCCCGTATTTGTGGACAATGCCCGTGCCACGGAAATACATAGAAAATGGTCTTGGGACTCATCTATTCAGAAAGAAGGTCTGGATTATGAAAAGTATTTTGGCCCCTATTATGAGCAGCCAGGACACGACCTCTATGGAGACGCCATGTCTCGAGTCAGTCCCCCCGCGGAACTATTCGAGCACGTGACAAGACATTACTATCATCCTTACGAGAATGACCGTAACCACACGACCCTTTTCATCGAGAAAACTCTCAACTTGTCGTCTTATCGTGATTTGATTCGCAGTTGGAGCGGCTACCATAATTGGAAGAAAGACAATGGAACTAAGCCTGATGCCGCTGATGAAATGGTGGCGGAGGTGAAAGAAGCGCTAGGCTTCGAGGACGAAACCTTGCCGATAAAAATCATTTTTCCTACCGTGTACACCTTTGCTCGCAAAAAGTGATATCCATAATGAGATCAAATGGCGAGCTGAACACGACTACATCAAAGTCGACAATTTCTAGTGAGGCAGCTTTTAGAAACAACCAAGTTCCTTTATCAAACTATACGTTTAAACATCAACAAAAATTCACATCTTGATTCTCCAAATATGCGGTAGAGCTAAAACTTCACTCTATGCATCATTGAAAATGTCCCCAGCTGAGATTTTGTTTTGAAATACAAACAGATTTTGGATAACTTGTAATTTAGTCAGCACAGTGGTCAATCAAGACTGAAAACCCCCGTACCTTCGAGTCAAGATTGCACTTCTGGTCTTTTTCGCGTGCTTACATTTGGTCGTGCATACAAACTCCCCGTCTGTTAGTAAAAATTACTAAACGCACTTTTTGGAACTGGGGCATGATGCAGTCATTGTCAATTTGCTTATATTACGGCTACAGACTTGACAAATGATGTGGATGATCAGTTTTTGAAACCAGTCGCAAGAGAGCTTTTTTAGACTATAAATAAATGCGAAAGTTCGCGATAATCGTCGAATTCTTAATTTGTTTCCTCACTTTTAACTTTACATTGGCCAAGACAATGTCTACATTGAGAACAATCAAAACTATTATACCCAGCATCGAGCAAGCTGAAGGCGTGGGCGCGACGGTCAGGAGATCCATCGGCAATATGAAAATGAGAAACTTCAGCCCATTTTTACTCTTTGACCATTTCTCGTCAAATGGTGTTGGTGGATTTCCTGAACACCCTCACTTGGGTCAGGAAACCATAACTATGATGACAAAAGGTGCATTTGCTCACGAGGATTTCACGGGCTCCAAGGGTGTCTTGAGGGAGGGAGACTTACAATTTATGACGGCTGGCAGAGGTACTGTGCACAGCGAAATGCCTGTGATTCACCCAGACGGGTCCCCAAATGTTGGGTTACAATTATGGGTCGACTTGCCTGAAGAGTTGAAAGAGGTTGAGCCCAGATATAGAGACCTCAAGACATGGGAGATACCCACCGTTGAGCAGCAAAATGGCAAAGTCAAAGTCCGTGTCATATCAGGAAAGAGTTATGGAGTAGAGCTGCTCAAAGAGTTGGCTTATACCCCTGTTCAATACTATCACTACGTGATGAAACCAGGCTCGAATTTCACTCAAGAAATACCTTCGGGCTGGAACTTTTTCTTGTATATAATGAAGGGCAACAACTTGATCTTGCAAGAAGGCACAAATGTTAATCAGTTTGAGAATGTGTTCTTCAACCCCGAGGGTAATTCTATCGTTGGGGAGTATCCCAGTGCTGAGAAGCAGGATCTTGAATTTGTCATTATCGGCGGCAAGGTTTTGGATCAAAAGATCGTGCAACATGGTCCATTTGTGGCCACAAGCAAAGAGAGAATCCAGCAGGCGTTTATGGACTATCAAATGGCCCGAAACGGCTTTGAAAGATTGCGTACTTGGAATTCTTTGATTTCTTCAGGCGTGACTGATGAAATGGTTGACGGTGAATTGTGCGGGTCTCTCAAGGCAAGAGAAGAGGAGAGAAAGAAGTACATTCTGAGTTGGAAAGAGGGTGTGATTGATGAGAATTGCTGAAAATTAGGCCACTGACTCAATTGTTTGTATAGAAGAATTGATTTTCTTTATGAGACTTGAATGGTTTTGGAAGCTCGATTCTGTGTAGTTTTTCTCTTTGATTGACGGATTCACGAAAAACACGCGGAGTTCGCCCTAAAGACTTCTTCCCTACATGTCACACATTGGTTGACTTTGCGAAAGTTTTCTGCAATCGAGTGCTGTTTTCTTTTAAATGAAGTGTTGTAATACCATGCTGAGACCGCGACTTTCTTCTGATGCCTAACGAATGAACAAAGCGGAAGCTTTGAACATTATTGTGAATTTCAACGATTTCGAATAGTCAACAGGGCCCTAATAAGTAGGTGAAATCTATCCTTTACCCGTTGAAAATCGTTTTCAGAAGGTTGGCTATCCAAGGATAACACTTGAATTTTGTCTTTCACAACCCTAAACTTCTTAGATCAACGCGCGTCGCTCTCGTCTTTCGCGATGTCTCTACACTAGCTTCTGAATTGTGGTCTTATCTCGACTCTTCTGTTCCGCTCCATTGATGACCATGGATATCGCCGAAGAGCACGTTAAATACATCGCCACTACGCTTGAAAGCCATGTACTCACATATCATACTGCTGCACGTGACTTGGGCATTCATGTAAGCAAGTCAAAGGTCATGCTTCTGAGCTACTACCAAGCCAACAAAACGCGTGTTGCTGCCTCCTTCATAGCTACTGGGACGCGCCAAGGAAACATAAATGTGCGTCTCTTCGAAAGCGAGGCAGATTTTACCGAGAATTGGAAGCTTTCTTTTGATGATGTCAACACGTTACACGTTTACAGCTTGCTGTTGGCCACAAACTCGTTCACAACAGTGGAGATTGCCATGGAGGAGGGGAAGCATCCCACAGATCTCACAGATTTGGCTAAATACCATAAGTTAGGACTCATACAAGGCCCTGAGCTTGAAATCTCGCAAGTCAAGAGTGGTTTGTCCGATGCCAAAGCTTCTTCGACCTCTCAAGGTCAGCCACAGCCGAAAACGATAGAAAAGCCAGAGAAAAAGCCAGAATCGAGTGCCCTGATAGAAAAAGAGAAACCTAAACTAGTTTATCAATCTCGGAAGCAACAACCTAAGCCGTCAATCATGTCATCGTATGTATCACGAAAAAGTGAAAAGGACTCAAATACTACAGCAGCATCGGTTGCCCAGAAACGCGAGTCGCTGGAGAAGCCGCTGTACGAGTATAAATCGAGAAAATTGGACAAGCTGCAGCCAAAGGAGAGAGTCGTGATTTCAAATGTGAATGATGTGGATATGGCCGCTGACGAGCCGATGGAACAGCCTGCAGTGGCCAAATCTACAGTTGCAGAAAGTGAGCTCAACAATTTATTTCTTGACGACTTCACAGACGAGGACGAGAAAGCCGACGACGTACAGCCAATGGAGATCGATCAGCCTATTGTGGTGGGAAATACAGAAAATGACGACATGGAAGATGTTGAGTCGGAAGCCGGGGCTGAGACTGGCGTTGAACCTCAAGAGAAATCACCAGAGTCCAGATCAGATATATGGAAGACAATGTCATCGTCCAAGCCTGCTCTGGAGACGCCAACAATGGCACAGACAGAGCCACAGACGGAGCCGCTACCTGAGACCACAATCGATGAGGACGGGTACTTCACACTGTACAAGCGAAGTGAGCCGAAGCCAGAGCCCGCTAAAAGACAACCTAAGCCTCAGACGGCGCTTTCTAAGCCTACAAAAAAGACTGATGGCAAGAAAAAGCAAGCCTCCGTGATGAGCTTCTTTCTGAAGAGGTGATTTGAAGACAAAATCTGAAGCATCTGGTAAGTTTCATCTAATGTGACGTGAGTCACGGTCACGCCCTTATGAATAAGGGACTCAAAGCTAGGATCGCTTTCCGGAAATAGTAAAGGCTTTGGTGAGACATAAAAAAGTGCCTTTCCCTGACTACCGTCTCAAAGCGTTTTTTTTTTTTTTGAAATGGGAAGTAAGTGAAAGTTTGTTTGTCGGGTGAAAATCTGAAAAATTACTTGAATTTGCAGATCAAAAATCTGAAGTAGTGCACCAATTTTCTCGCTTGAATTTTCTTTGGGGTCGGTTTTAGTTAGAGCAATAAGCGCGTGCCTCACCAAGAATCGAGGCTCAGGTGATATTGCTCTTTTTGGGCGTCGAAGAATGCGGTTTGTTTCATAATAAAACACGGGAATGCTGTCAAAAGAGTGGCCGCTGAAACCTCAAGCTTCTTACCTTAATGGGTGTGGTCAATAGTGTAGTGTGCGTATGATACGCGTATCTCCCGATTCGGTAATTTTCCACCCAATCTTGAAGTGCTCTTTTCAGTAATTACTCGGCTTCAATCCCGGCCTAAGAAATATAAGAATCTCACAAAATCTCGGGGCTTCTCAAAGGCTCTAGGACCCTAAGCTTCCGAGCCACTTTCAAGGTCCCGTACTATATCACGTCACTCGTTCTCCACTCTGATCACTAATAAAATGAGATTCTCGCGCGCAGCAGTTTTAGCATTAGCAGCCACTAAAACTGTGGTGGATGCTGCCCCTGCGCCAGCTATTGGCGAAAATAAAGCTACAGAGCTCTCCAAAAAAGAAGAATTGGTGAAAGCTTTGAATGAATATCTGGAATTGCAAGCCATGAGGGCCAAGCGGGACGTACTTGCCGCTGAGTTGACTGCAAGAGAGTATACTATCGTCACCAATGTCCTCACTGCCATCAAAGATGCGAGCCTCGCGCCCGTAGTGCTCAAGTTTTTTGTCAGAAATAGCACTCTAAGCAATTTAGCAATCAACGGAGTAATTTTGGTTGTCAAATCTGGCCTCATCTCTGCGAAAAACTTACTATCTCTCTTGGTGCAATCGGGTTTGATCACATCGGTGCTAAATGATCTTCTTGGCAATTGCGAAGTCTACGAAAGCCTTTTTTCAGTTGCAGGATCTCTTCTCAAAAGCCTCTTCGAACGAGATGAAGACCCCGCGAGAAGTGACTTGTTCATACCCGAGGAAGGCATGGAAAAACTTCGTCAGGAGGGTCTAATGGAACCCGCCGAGTTCCACGACATTGACCTCGTGAACCTAGAGGTAAGAGATCTTGATAGCGTCATAGTGAATTTACTAGAAAGCTTAGCCTCTTCAGGATTAGCTACTCAAGTCGTGGAAACTGTACTCACAGACTCACAATTCCTCGCGTTTGGTGCAAAACTTGTGCAGACTCTTTATGGCAATGGGCTTCTCAAGCTTGGCTCGTTGGTCTCTGCCATTGCTCAGTCCGGTATTGTGCCGGAGCTCCTCAAAGAACTATTGAACTTCAACACTTTGACCACCATCGCCAGAACAGCGGTCTCTGCAGCAACCGGTAAATGCACACCCAACTCGAATGCTACCGCCCCCACTCGAACCACGTTGACTTCAATCGCAACAGGCACTGCTCTAAATCAAAAGCCAGGCACTGCTTTGAGTGCAACAAGCTCTCGGGCTGTGGCTACTGCCACGACTTCCTCTTTTCCGGCTCTTGGTCTCGCGTCTTTACTTCTTGGAGGCGGAAATATTTTTTCTAACGTAAACGGCCTCATGAACAATTTTTTTGGCGACGGGGGAGCAAGCACTTCCATGACTACCACAACTACGTTATCCACCAGGACAAATGTCTCCACGAGTACGGCAAAAACAATTTCAACGTCTATGGTAAAGTCGCTCGACCCATGTGCTACACCTATACTGCTCTTACAGCGGAGAAGAATGCGGTTATATTAGATAAAAGTCCCTCCCCATTGAGTGAGGTGGGCACATTCTGTTTCAATATTATTACTTGTATGCCAATTCAAGCGGCCTCTTCGAATAACAACGGAGCGTGGAAGTGTATGCCATACTTGCTCTGGAAAAGCCTGAGGCCCGTAATTAAGTTTTAGGCCGGATAGAAGCGCAGAGTGAAATCGTAATAACGGGTTGTCTGCCGGAACATGCGCTTGTAATTTGCCGAATTTAGTAATAAACACACTCTTTTGGAGGCATCGCGGTCACGTGACTGCTGCGAACTGGTTCAAGCTGGGCGGCTTTCTGCATTGGGACAGTTTGTCAACGAACTGGTAGCCTAACCCAAGCGCATCTTTTACCTTAACTATTTTCTTTTTTCGAGAGATCCAGGATTCACCTCGAATAAAGACAACAATACCTGTTGTATAGAGTAGTCAAACCAAAACAGACAATTGCTCGTTTCGTTAGATCTATCAGACCTTTAACTGTCCGTTCTCGTCACTCGTTTATCTTGACGGACACAGAACATTCCCAGAGTTTTCGATATTTCCAACTGATTCATACAAGCAGCAAAAGCACTTTGATGGGAATCCAGTCATTACGCACATATGAGGAAAAACTCAGATCCACCCGAGTCTAAGGCGTCCCGTGCCTTTCGCCGGTCCTTGTCGTCCCTTCTTCCCAGGTCTTCATCTAGAAGCCCTGAACGAGCCCGCCACAATATGTTCATGCCTCACAACGAGTCCAAGATTTCGTTTGTTCTGGCTCAGTCAACCTTCCGGTCGGGGAGGGAACCCGTGAGGGCCGAAGAGTTTGCTGATTCCGACTCCTCACATGGATCATTCCACACAGACGAAGAGGCAAAAGCTGCGGAATCCATATACTCCATCATTCAGGAATACGACCCGGCTCGGCAAAGTTTCTGGTTCAACGAAGAGTTTGATCATTCTGCAGATTCCAACGACACTTCATTTGTACAAGAATCTGAGCCCTCGGAACAACAGCTTTCACATACTATACCAAAGGAAACACGAGGCACGAACGCGCAGCGTCCGCATTCAGAAAGCCGCCGTGGCGACGAACTCACTTTCCATGAAGCGGAGACGAAAAGGGGCAACCCATTCTTCAGAGGTATAAGGCCTTTTCCAGTGGGTACATTTCAGCACAGAGCAACTGGTCTGCTACCGGAACCCGATGTATCTCCTATGCCCGATAGCAACGCCACATTTTCCACTTTCGATACCTCGATAGGATCTTCATTGGGAACTTCGGGGCGCATGTCAACGCAGGTCTTAGACTCTGTGGAAGAGCGCGCTTCGAATAGATCCAGAGAAGGTAATGTTTCGCTTTCAAGCGGCGAGTTGCTTAGTAGATTGGACGCTGGGACGCATCGTAGTGGACACAGCAGTGCTGGAAACTCTGTGAGCTCAGAATTGGCGTTACAGTCCCTCATAGCCGGTGTGGATCTTGACACAGATCTTCCTGCAATGGTATACAGCGTGCATGAAAAGAGCAGTCCTTTCAAACGGCGGGCTGCACACAATAATCAGCCGAACTTGCTGCAAAATCTACAGCTGTCATCGCTGCAGACACAAGCTTCGAATCTCCCGCAAGCTGTTCCCGTACGCATCAAGGACGGTACAAGTCTAGCAAGGCGGATCCTGGTTTCGACAGAAACAGGGGAGGCGTCAGGTCAGAATCTCTCGCCTCGTTTGGCGGCAACTGCCGAAAACGTCATCACCAGCCGTAGCTTGGCGGCCTTAAGCGGGGGACAGGGTGCAGGGCAAAGGCACCTTAGCCTGGCCCGTCATTCAGCAAACAGGTCCAGCAATAGTCTGTTTGGGAGCGCCCTGTATTTGCTCGCCAGCTTGCTGACTAGTAGCGGGTCTACACCAAGTGGCACGAGTGGCGGGGCCATCATATCTACTACTGGGGTGTTCAGTGATCTAAGCGAACCCATTCTTGAGGATGAGCCTGCGGCTGGAATGTCGGCGAGCTCAGGCGATATGGGATTCAGGGGCAATACCACAGTTGCACCTTCTCTGGAAGCCAAGGCACCGAAAAGCAAAACACATTACGTCACGGATGAGCATACGGGCTCCTTCCTAGCTTCCCCAGCTCCCTCAATAACGCGCGACTCTATGAAGAGACATGATTATCACGAGAATATGTTCTACGACGCGGAAAAATACGCTGGAGAATTTACGCAGCCGAGCAAATCGCTCAGTATGCCGTGGTCTAAGTGGATCTTCATGATGATGTCAGCGCTTGTTGCCGTGCCAGTGTTCTTCCTCTTGCCATTGGGCGTTTTTGACCACGGCGGGTTCTCGAGAGCCTCTGATCACCACCATACAATTGACGAAAAGTCTGCGGTGACAAACTGGCGTTTCCAGAGGAGATACACGAGAATACAGAAAATAGCAAGCTTGGTTCTAGGGATAATATGGGTTGCTGTCATATCGGCGATGACAGCCGTTGGCTTCGGCGTTGGATTGAGTCGAGCAAACAATTAATAGGAAGCTGCAGCATAGCTTCTGCACATAGAATTACAGTAGACAAATTATGACATTTAGGATTTGGTTCAGTGCCGCTTAGAAATCGAGTGAGTGACCGAAGATCTGGCCCAAATGCTGCATCAGCACGTGATCGCAGCCCGGCTCGGCTCTCATTCGAATAGTGCTGCACACTATAGCAAAATGTTAGATATAGTCAGAGGTATGATTTTGCAAGATCGTACGATTCATCACATGTTCACTTGTTTGTGATACTAAAGAGCTTCTTTCGCAGAATGTTTGCGCTGTCAGTCTTTCTCTGACACAAAATCAGGCAAGCATACTAAGCTTGAACGTTACAAGTAGTCTCGAACCTTTGTTATCTGAAGTCCGGAGGGAGCCGGGTAGTAGAGTCACGTGAACATCACTCGCGCAAGCTGCGGCCGTGCCGGGAGTAGCTGGAGCTGGGGAAACCGGACGTGGGCCATGCCCTTTTTAAACCTAAAGCTTGTTTACCACTCCAATCACCTTCAAACTTTTTGCTTTGGAATTCGGCACTTTTTTTCTCATTTATTCTTTCACCGGAAAAAATTCACACGGCTTCTGGAGACATCTGCAGGAAACTCCGGCGTACTTCAGGCCCAGATCCAAGCGACCTTTTTTCCGGAGTTACCCCACTGAGTGAACCCCAGGCTTTTTCATCCTCGTTCTTTCAAAGCGAGCGTACATTGAATTCACATTTGTGATTTGAGATTTCAGGCACGCCTCCTTTGAGTGTGATTCTTTATTGGTGACTAGATCGCGCTCGAAAAAGCATCCAGAAAAGAAGAAGCAAAAAGAGAAGTCTTAGCGTAAAATCACATCATGGGCAATACGCCAACCAAAGAAGCTCGCCCAAGACTGTCGTCGCTCCTGAGCTTTGGGACGGGTCATACCGGGATCGCCGGAGCAAGAAATGCTCGGAGGAACACGACCCTGATACCACTGGCGTCGTCTGGAAAGTTCAGCAGCAAATCCGAGGAGAAGTTGAAAGCAAAAGAAAACCATGCAATGAATCTTGTCGTGAGATTTCGTGAAAACGTAGATGGTGGATACTTCGCTCCCTTCGGAACGTACAAGCTGAACCTCGACTTCGACACCCAGATAGTACGGGCTCTTCTATTGGAGCGGCGGCTAGCACCTTTTTACACGCCGCTTCAAGACTTCGACGAGTCCTGGACCGAAGATGAGATCGTTGCTTTGGTCAGACAAAGCCCGCTTCATGCGTTGGATTCCGCATATGTGGACGAGGAGGATGCCGACGACTTGGAGGATCACAAAATTCACCGCTCGCTGAACTATCAGAAGCGACAGGAGCAGAAGAGGAAGCTCCTGGAGATGCTCGCACGCGTCAAGGAGGAGCAGCGGGTATGTGAAAACGAATATTTTGAGGCCCGCTCGTCGCCTGTCCCCGATGCCGATCTTGCTTCTCGAGATTTGGTTTTGAAGCTTTACCTTAATGCCACAGAGTGCCCCATATGCTTTCTTTACTTCCCTTCCCCACTCAACTATAGCAGATGTTGTCGACAGCCGGTCTGCACCGAGTGTTTTGTTCAAATCAAGCGTCTTGACCCTCATCCGCCTCATGACGAAGGCGGCGAAGCAACAAATGAGCTACCTCATACTCTCATTTCGGAGCCTGCAAACTGCCCCTACTGTGCCATGGCCAATTTTGGTGTCACGTACGACCCACCTCGTGATTTGAAGGTCGGCCGCGGGTCGGCCATCAAGCCTAGCGAATACGTTCTGCGGGCCGCTATCAACGCTATACCAGAGGGCACTGAGGATGCTGTGGAGTTTTCAGACGACTCGGAACTTCATTCAAGCCATCCACCTCCCTCAAGCCCACAAAAGCCTAGACGCAGGTCTTCTGTTGCCGCCGAGTCCGAGTTGGTCATCAGAACGGATGACATCCGGCCCGACTGGGAGCAGAAGCTTGCGTCCGCAAAAAGCAGGCTAGCTCGAAAAGCTGCCGCGGCCAGCGCTATACATGCCTCTAATTTGATTTTAAACGACGAAGGATCATCGTCTCGTGTCACTACGGGGCAGGACTCGGCTTACCTAATGTCTCTTGAGGACAGAATGATACAAGAGGCGATGAAGTTGCTGCTTTTAGAGGAGGAAGAGAGGGTGGCAAGGTCGCAGAAACCGAAAGATAAGTAGAATTGGCCCGAGGCCCGGCTGAAAATCTCGCCTCGCGTCTGGAATGTAAGTTAACAAAGGAATGAAATTAAATGCCATGAATAATAGGATTACAAGAATACCACAATCCGTTCGATGTTATACTTCAAGTAACGCCATTAATTTTTTTAATGAACGCCTGCAGAAGAGGATTGCTCGAATCAGCATTTCCATGTGAGGCATCGCAGGAGGCACCGGTGACGTGATGCACGCTCTGCGCGCTGTGCGCTCTGTTTGGAAGAGGAATGCAATGGCACAAAAAACCATCTTGCAAGCCTTAAATAGCCTTCTTGTTGAATCCCACGTTGCGATATTCGTGGCAAAGTTAGCTGAAGACGCACGTTCAGAGCCGAGTTCAAGAAGACATCCCATACCGTGAATGCCCATGGTTTCGCCATTTTTTTTTCTTGTACTTTGTCACTAGAACACGCGTGGGCGAAGGTACCCTGAAAGATACGGCTAGTACTAGAGTAACTTCTTGAAAAGTTGAATATCGGGTCATTTTTCCCTTAAAAATATATTATCTTACGGCCTGACTCGGTCAAATACTGTCTAATGAAAACACAACCTGTTTCGTCCCCTTTGAGGACTGCGGCGCATGCGACATCGCTGATTTCACTTCTTAAATACACGGCCGAGAATGTGCAGAGGAGTCGCCACTCCCAGACATTCTCGTGCCAACGTCTCAGCGAAAAGCAATCAATTTGAGCTGGCAAAAGATTCATTCGATTATTTTTAAAGAAGCGTTTCGTTTTGTAAAAACTCTTAAGCGCATGAATTTTTCTTCTCAAGTGTTGCCGGGCCCGGTGAGACTCTTTCGTTTGCAGTTACGAGGCCCGCGATCCGGCGGGTAAGCCCCCCCTTGCGGGTAAGCGAGGTCCCGCTCGCGGAGTGCATGAGAATTGCCGACGAAGGTTGAACCGTTGAAGAGCATGCTTAAAAGGGTAAATGATCCTGCCGCTGAGGCCCTCGTATTTATTCGCATTTTCAACACCCGTTTTAGCGGGCCAAAGATTCGTTATAAAGTTGAGAAGGAGATCTTTATGTTTTTTTAGTGCCCCTGGTGATTGCTGTCAACCAATGAAATCTGGGGAAAAGCTGGCACTATAAACTGTGGGCCTGAAAAACCTGAGCAATATTCCTAGAGCCTGCAATCATCTTTTCACAAACTCGAATCGTTTTCCCGTCACGTTCGTCAATACTCAGACTGAAAATTTCTTCGCCATAAACAAACTTATCAAAATCTTGAGACTCACCTATATTGAGCAAGCCTTTTATAACAACTTACTGTACTTGCAACATATGATACCTGCGCTCTCGGGCCTGCTTGCCGTGACCTTTCCAATGGTTGACCTTCCGATGACCGACCTCGAAACTCGCACTCTGTATCTTGCAAAACATGAGGTTGATCTCCTTCCTATTCGTCGAGTTCTCACACCAAAGGGCAGACTTCGAGACTCAGTAATTTTGTTGAACGACCTCTCGCCAGTTGACCTGAGCCTATTGTTGCGAGTCAAGCACGTGGCTCTAGATTTCACAAAAGACTTCCGAGCAAATTCCGGAGTTGTGCCGGGTAAGCGATTTGTGGGAAAGATACCACTGCAACACGAGATCGTTGCGGACAAAATCAGATTCTCGCCCAAAGATCGATTGCTTGTCTTCCCTTATTCTACATGCTGGATACAAGATCTCGACTTTCCATGCCAAAATTGCATCACTGCCCGAAATTCGAACTTGGGCGAGTACGAAACTCATTGCCAATGGCCATGCACACGTCAGCTCACTTATGGAACACTGTTGAATGGCGGACTCCAGGATTACATACGAGTTCCCAAGCCAGCGTACTCGTTGCTCAAAATACCGGAGCAGGTCTCCCTTCATGATGGCTGTTTTCTCTTTGACATAGCTCTTCCTTTTCTCTCGTATTGTGTGGACAATTTAATTTCGCGTGCCGGCGGAAACTCGCAATTTCGTGTTTTCCTTTACCTCGACGACGTCAGAAAGGAGGCAAATGACTGTCTCTTAGTCATAAAGCACTTACGCCTTGATCACACGCTCTTCACTTTTACGGATTCTCGCACTTTGAACGAGGATCCCAGTCTCCTCAACCAGTATGAAAACAGATTCCACCATGTAATGGTATTTGCTTCCGACAAAGACGCTCTCAAACTAGCGGCGCGGTTTGTCACCAAATCGCTCTTGCAGCTGGTGCGCACAGATCTCCAGCTGTGTCTTGTGGTCTTTGATGACAGACACGAGGAAAAGAACGTGCACGACGATTTTCGTATACTCTCGGTAAAATTAACCTACAAAGATAAAAGTTTGTTGGAGGACTTGTTGGATGCATTGGCAGTTCTCAATGCTAGGGATCCTATCGCAAGCTTGCCGACACCGGGCGAGAAGAAAATAGAAAGAATTGGAACTTTGAATTCCAACTGCACGTTATTGGGAAGCGAGCTGAGTCATAACAGCGAGCTCGAGGTATCTTCTGCTCACTCCAAATCTTCTCTGAGTTTGTCGTGTCTCGGTGAATCCCGTAAACATGGAAACGACGGGCAAAAGATACCCGGAAAAAAGTTTTCTTCGAACCAATTCATGCAGAACATCTCGTGGCTTCATTGCGACAAGGATTTTCGTCTTTGTCTGGATGAAAATTGCTTTCATAATATGCTGAGCCAGTGCCAACAGACTAGGCACGTTAATGAAATGCTTACAAATAAGTGCCGACTCAAGAGAGCATTTTTCACTAATAGACTGGCTTGCCATGTCAAATTAAATGCGTTCATACTCTAGACACAATTTCTTCGGACACTCCTTTTAATATGATAGATCACCATTAATATATTTTTTGCAAGGCACAGCAAAAACAAGAGTTTGTCACGCGTTTTCTCTCTCATAAGAAAGTCCGTGCATGTCGACAGTTACCTCAATCTCTGTAGTCAATGAAATAAAAACAAATAAAATAGAACCCCTTGCTGTGGTCATTCCTTCTCAGACTTATCCTTATGGAACTTGCGGATTTTCTTTGCCCAAGTCTTGACATCCTTGTCGTATTTTCCTGAAGGAACATCCAGGAGAAAGTCATCTACAAGTAGAGCTTCGGGTGACTGTCTTGATTTGTCGTCCTTCACAAGACACTGGTCAATGAAATTGCATAAAGCAGGGTCGTACGCTGACTTCAGTACTTTGTCAATTTTGTTGCCTAGCGAGGGTGACTTCTCGTTCACAATTCGCTGGAGTAGATCTAGAATCCCTTCAGGGCCCGCAGATCTCGAGTCACAACGGTCTGAATCTGCCTCGTCATCCTCTTCGCACCAAACACTTTTTCCTGAGGCCAACTCGTATAACATAAGGCCCATTGACCATACATCCGATTTCACGCCATACGTAAGCCCCTGAATTCTTTCAGGAGACATATAGGTAGAGGTTCCCACAAAAGTGTCAGCCATAGCAACGGAATTTGTGAGCTCACGTGAGACGCCAAAGTCACAAAGTTTGAATTCGCCTCGGTGAGACATCAACACGTTTGATGGCTTTATATCACGATGTATGATCTTATGTGTTTTGTATAAATACGTCAACCCGCTCAAGATCAGAAACAGAAGCTTTTTTAGGACAAAAAGCGGAAACTGGCGAGGCGTGCACATTTGCACGATTCGGTCTAAGGACCCACAATTACAGTACTCCATGCACAAGACAATTGAGTTGTTTGAGCGTAGAAATGCACCGTAAAACTCTATGATATAAGGTGACCGGCACTCATGCATTATCCGCAACTCACGGATGATCTGTGTTTGCACTTCCAGCTTAGAATCCACAAGCACGACTTTGCGAGCCATAATTTTTTGCAGAGGCACGTGCAAAGCTTTCAGGACAACACCAGAATTGCCCAGGCCCAAGTCTTTGAGGTGAACTAAATCCTCATCTCTTAGATTGAGCGTCGACAGAGTTGTTGCTAGAGGCGTGGACGGCTTGGGCAGATGATAACCGGATCCATGGGGCCTGGGAACTTGCACCGATTTTTTTGGCAGTAGTTGGGGGCCGTCAGATGGCAGCTTTATGGGAGAAATCGAGCTGATGACTGTTCGACGTTTTCCCTGCGCCTGTGCTAGCTGCGAAGTTGTTTCATTTGTGCTAGAGGAGAATTCCAAGCCTTTGAATGAATCGATCAAATCTTGGGGGGACGTTTGGGCAGGCAGTGAATCGATGTTTAATAAGGGAGCTGGACGGGGGTGGTTTTTTCTCGGCTGATTTTTTAGCGCAGTTAATCTCGAGAGTTCGTTAGAATAATCTTTTTGCGGGGACTCGTTGGTCGCCAGGTTGAATGACAATTGTTTTACATTCTTGCGTTTTAGAGACTTTGGTGGTATGAGTGGCTCACTGAAGGGTGGAATCGGAGGAAGCTCTTTGTCTCTGACTATGCTGGGCGTTGTGGACGATGCGCTGGAAGGATTAAGGTGAGACATGATATATTCTATATGCCGTGGATCTTAAACACAACTGTTTTGTCCGGATGCTATTCGAAATGGGGCTAAGTGGAGAAGAGTTAAAGAGCCAGGTCACGTGGACCGTTCAGAGTGGGCTCACACGAAACCGGGCTGACACTGGCTGCTAAAGAAAGAGACTTAAGTACAGCCCGTGTTTTCGCTTAACTAAAATTGAGAAAAGAATCAATAGAAACCAGATATATCAGAATTCCGCAAAATCGATTCTGGGCTTTTTTCAATGCAGAAGGGAAGCGGGACTAAAGTCTGGTGATACTTTTGAGTTGTTTGAGTCATGGCCCTAAATTGCACCCTAGCTATGCGGAATGCGGGCGTCCAGGCATTTTGAAGCCCGAGGCTGAAGTGTGCCTACTCGATTTTCAAACACGTTTCAGGATCGAGTACGGAACTCAAAGCAGCAGATTGCTGGGGCATGAGGAATCGAGGACTCAATAAATTGAAGAGAGTTGGGGAATCGAAGAATGAGGGAATGGGTGAATTGGGAAAATAGGGAGCCGGGGAATCACGTGAGGGCAGCAATAAAAAGATCATCAAGCATGAAAAAAAAACAAACCCCGTAATTTCACATAAAAACATTTTTGATGCCCCGCATTTGTTTCGCCACTTTACTAATATCAGCAATTCATTAATGGAGACTTTGGGTGGTTCTCGCATGCAATGGCAATCCGTGTTTCATGCCAAGGACCGCACCTGGGCTTGCTCGCCTTTTCGGGAGGCACGCCGCTCAAAAGGAAGAAAAAAAAAAACACTCGAGCGGGTTCCGATTGACGCCAAGCCTATACTTACTGATTTCAGCTCGGTGAACGCAAAGATCCCGAACGGGCCAATTTCATTGTGTCTCGCCCACTTGTCAGAGGTGCGAAGGACAATACGGGCTGCTGGCCGCATATGCACATGTAGCAGCGCCTTTAGTGGGCTGAGCAGCCACGCTTAGGCGGAGAGAGAAAAAATCACAAGAGGAAGCGAGAAGGCTGCTGATTATAAATAGAGGGCAAGCTTTGCCGAGGTCTTGACTTTCATGAAATAGTTCGGGTACAGCGAAGTTGGCATGAAACTCGTAGCTCGGTAACTAGCTCGGTAACTAGCTCGATTACAAAGATGTGTCTGGTCGTGATGCTGAAATTTTCGCGGGAGTAGCTTCTGATACAAGCGGTTTGAAAAATGTCGCGGCTCAAGTGACTTTTGGTGCAATCTCCGCGACACACCTTTCCTTCTCGCTCGGAGATGCCGATTTGTGGCATGGATTGCGATTATCTTTTTCTCAAGACAGCATATTCAGTTTCATATCGCATAGATGTCTTGTTGTGGTGTGGGGTTTTCGACTGATTGAATAAGAAGCTGACAAACATGTAGCCGGCATCTTTTTACTTGCCACGAGGGCTGAGCCTTTCACTACGCTTAATGAAGAACCGTGCACATTTTTCAGTGTTCCAAAATAACAACGAATATTAGGGAATAAACAAAAAACGCATGTTGCAAAAATGGCCCCTTCTGCATCCGTTCACCTTTTGATGTAAGAACTTTTTCGAAGTTATTCAAAGTAGACGCTTTCGGGTTTCATTTCAAAGTCTTGTCCTCGTCATGGTGGAGCCGTTTCAGCTAGCCCCGGGCTCGTGGCACTCAGCATCATGCTAAGGCTACTAATCCAGAGCGTCCATGAGGCGGCGCACAGTGGCTCTTACACATACTTTTGCGCCCTGACAGACCAAGCACTTTTGTATTTCTCACGCCACATTTCGCTATTTTTCGTGTTGATGCTAAAAAGCAAAATTGACTTTGTGGCTTAGGCATAAGTCTCGTAACATTAGTAATTACACCTCCTGCCGCGTGTAGGTACACATCCACGCAAGCCAACCAACCCTCAATCCGCGAGGGCTCGCCCGCTATTGCCCCCGCCCACTTCATATCTGACTCCATGTTCTTTCTTCCTATGAATTTCTATCTTCTCCAAGTTTCCAAAAAACATGCTCGAGCTACGCTCCGTCGTTCGCGATTACGGAAATAAGACCTGTAATATGGTATGTACTGTTTGATGTAAATTGAGGAATCCAGGTTCTAGAAAACTCTAGCAGACTTTACCAGACTCTATCAACGTCTTAAATCCGGTTGTTGGTAAAGTGGTGGCTATTGCGGTTCCCCGGCGGGTACCCGATATATTGCTGGTAACTTTGGTCCATATGCGGCTGCATCAGGGGAAGTTGAGTCATCGGTGGTTTGCTGTACAATTCGGCAGAACTTGATGCCATTGGCTGCATCTGTTGCCCATAGCCGAGCGGCATATCCTGAGGGACTCCGAGCGGAGCACCATTGAAATTCCCCATTCCTGGATGTACAAGCATATGACTCTGGTCAATCGGGGCATATCCCATCGATGGAACCATCAAATTTTGTGTCATTTCGTGCATGTGAGAACCCATGTTATGAGCAGCCGGCGGAGCACCATGGTGGGTGTGAAAAGGCTGCGTAGATTGCATTTGATGCGGAGGCTGCAATGGCTGGCCGGCTGGAAGCATGGGCGTATTTTGCGACATGCCGACTTGCGGAGGAGCGGAACTCTGTGTTTCTTCGGCGCCAAACACGGGCGCAGAGCCCAGCTTTTTCTTTTTCTGACGACAAGTAAAACACACTTTGTGCCTACCTTGCTCGTCAGGAACAAGAGCTTTGGCACAACGATTACAGTTGCCCATGCGCTCGAGGTTTGTTCTTCGTATCTTGTCATTCTCACGACATCGCTGGCACACTTTGAAAGATCCGCCTTCGGAAGACCGTCGGCTTTCGGATTCCTCTGGAGATTCACCGGCTGCACCTTCTTCTTTTGCAATCAGCGAGCTTATGGGCCCAGAGCAATGTACGCATCTTCCCTGAGCAGCCCGATTGGCTTTTCGTACCCTGAGACTTTTTCGACATTGAGGACATAACACAAACCGCTGTTGGTCAATTGGGATTTCACTCCCACACCGGCGACATGCGCCCTGTTTGTCTTTTGTTTTCATCTGCCAGCGGCGTGACCGTTGTCTTTGTAAGTCTCGGCAATGGAAACATAACTTAAAAATTTTGGGTTCGCTGGATTTTCCTTTGCCAGAGTCTGCGGGGACAGTAAGCCTTTGCACAAAATCTTTTTTACATCTGGAGCACTTGCTGCTGATCGTATTTTCGCTATTTTCGGTCAACTCCGCCTCATCGCCCCGCGTTTTCTCTTGTTGTACGTGCAAAGGAGGAATTGGCGTCACGAGACCACCAGGTCCAGGAGTTTTAGCATGCGACAGAGCAGAGGAGGGCGGAAGCGAAAGACCGCTGAGGGGGGTGGCGCCTGCGCCACCAGGAAAAGGGTTCATGCCATGAGGAGGGTTTAAGCCACTGTTGAAATGAGTCATGCCCGGAGCTGGACCTCCAGAATACCCATATAAATTCTTGTATCTCTTGTCATCCATCTCACGCACCAGCAGAACAAAGTCTTGCAGCACATAGCGAGGGTCATGCGGTTGTACCTCGTGTACATGCTGTCCATCTTGGGGATGCTGGCCAGGCGCTTTAAAAGGACCAACTCGAACAGACAGATTGTGAGTAAAGAGATGCGGTTGGGGAAACGGATACTTCATTTCTATGGAAGGATTTTGCCGGTAAAACTCGGGCTCCTCTCCGTAGAGGCCTCTTCGTGTTTGTGGGCCGGGAGGCTGCTTTGGGTCGGCTGTATCCATACTGTATGCTTGATCCATGTTTTGCTGGATCCCTGATTAACCAAAAAGTATATTAGTGGTTGGGAGTATCGGAGCGAGTGACGCAAACGAATGATATAGAAGCTAGAAAAAGCTAAAGCGTGGAGAAGATGTGGTTTGAAGCTACAAACCAGTGATATGTGCGAAGGGATGAAAATTTGGTTAGCGGGCTCTGAATCTTAGAGGGCATACAAGAGTGCTCTAAAAAAGGAAAATTGGGAGATTGATTGAGCCGTCGAGTGCTTTATTCCGATGCTTCCGCGAACAGCAACGCAGATTCGAGATATGGAAATTTTAGGACTTTGAAAAATAACGCAAAATACCCCGGTGGACAGCAAAGGATGTACTATATACGTCAGACTACAGGCATGGGATTCAACGGTACCTGACATACAAGTATGTGAGATTTTGCGCAGGACGAGAGGACGTAAGTATGATCTCAGAAGATTGCGCGAATAGAGGACCATGGCGCGTGTGCCAGACCGGGCGTGCCGCGAAGTCAGGTCTGTATGCACTCACCTCAGAAGCCTCCCGCGGAGATAGCATTGTTATGATTACAGCCATGTGCGACAGCCTGACGCATGATGGAAAGGATCTCCACGCCGATGAAGAGCATATACTGTCAAAAGACCTTTGAGTCCTAAAAGAATGATAAAATTTCCAAAAATTCATGACGTGGTTCGGGCTTCACCATACTCCTCAATCACAAGACTGAATTGAATGATCGTCTGTGGGGGCACTGCCTTTGTTCAACAATGTATGCAGGTTTTCTCACCGCTTTCCCGAGGAAGAAACCATGCAGATGTCGACCACGTCGAAGGACGTAATGGTCTAAAGAATAGATAGAGCCTTACGGCTTGCGAAAAATGATGAAGTTTCCTCGTGAGATATTTTTGCTTTTGCGCAGAAAAAGAACCAGCTGACTTTAATAAGTTCGAAGGGAAGAACTATACGAGATGTTGACAATTTGAGGTTTTTGCTGTACCAAGAAAATGCGATAGACGGTACAGGCGATGTCGACAAATTTTTCATGTCGCATGTGAGGCACCATATTTGAAGCGTTGCTTGAAATAAATCAGCGACATTTTTTTCCTTGCGCGAGCAAACAGTGCAATGCATAGAGCCGCCTACAGGATTGCGGGTGGCTCTGAGTGAAAAGGCTTGTGAAGGTGCAAGATTTTTGCTTATGGAGAAAGAAAACACTGAGTAATGCACAATGAAAAGTTTTTTTTTCTTGTTTTCATGCGCTGCTAAATTATACTCGCCGCATGAAAAATCAGAATTGTTTTGATTTTCCGTTTGGTGGTGATATCAACGTCCATCTACACAAATTCGAAGCTACGAGGTAAAAAAAAGAGTTGAGACTAGACCTGTGCGGGGGAGGTGCCTCGTGTTCTTAAATCCGATACAGTCAAGAACGGGCCCTTTGCGGTGGCGTGGCATTTTGGAGGCTTACAAAGACGCCACTGAATATAACGTCAACCGCGAGGATGACATCACAGGATTTGAAAAAAAAAAGTGTCAAAAGGCGCTCGTGATAGAACTACATGTCAAGATGTCATGTTCGGATTCATCAACAATCACCAAAATTAGTTTGAAGCCAATCTAGCGCCGGAGATTAGCAGAAGTCGTAACAGCCAGTACCCCGGCCGCTCCTGCAAGTAAAAACCATGGGCGTGACAGCGAGTGATTAGCAAGGCAAGGGGAGCCGAAAACAGTTCAAGACTCCGAAAAGATGAATTTGCTTGGAGCCGCAAAGGCAGCTAAGAAAGCTTAACGAGAGTTATGGAAGATAGGATTAAACAATGCTTCTTGAAACAATAGAAAAATTTATCCTGTATACCGCCTATTCAGTATTTCTACACTCGTCACTTCCCCTTCTGAACGCCTGTGGTCTGGAATTTCCGTCCCCCTCTTAATCTTTACGGTGGTAGTAAATTTTTGCGACCTCTCCTAGTCTATAGCAGGCAAGCGCCAAAAGCCCGACTCCAGTGGCGCGAATGCCGCGCTGGAACCACACGGGATGCCTTCTCAAATCCACCAATCCGGTTTTATCTTTGAAGGGCATGGAGGAGAGAAAGTAACTGCCTGACCCGAGACACACGGCCAGCTGTACAGCAGTACATCCCAAGCACTCTTCATCCGACAAGTCTCGGCCAGGCGGGGGATTGAAAACGTTAGCAATGTTGGACATCTGTCAAAGTGGTGAAGTTTTTCTTCTTGAAATCCCTCGATTGGGAATTTTTTTTCTCGTGTCGCAGGAGGGGACACGACTCGGCAATCCTTAAGCGGGTCTTGTCCGCGCCGCGAACAATATGCGGAACGCCCGTTGTCGTGCAGCGAGCGTGTAGAGATGAAACACAGGTCGGCATAAAGCCGTGATTAGGATTTTCCTCTTCTTCTTTTATTTCTGGGTTCACAATTGATCAGCTGCCTTAATATGGTGGGCTAACTTGCTAGAGCCCGCTCAGTCTTGCTAAAGTAATATGGATTTTTGATCAGCATAAGCATGCATGAAGGTCCTGATCCCGGCTTTGCTTCGAGTTCGTACTGTGTTCTACTTATTTTTTTCTCGTTTGGTCAGTTCCTACGTTTGCCTTGGCTCTTAACCAGGACAGTGCAAGAATTGTCATGTGTCGGCAGGATGAAAAAAAAAATTTAGGCTTTGTTTTGAGGTTTGGGCAAGTGTTTTGATGGTCACGACATTGTATCTGCGAACAGTATGACTGTGAGTATACCTTGAGACCACAACATGTATCAGTTCAATTGACATCGATGAATGAGACAGCAAATACAGCTTGACGCTCGACCGGCTTAAAGACTGAGGAGATGAAAAGCGACCGAACAGCATCAGTTGAGGTTTTTTTCGAGTTTCCAACAAATCACTTTCCGAAAATTTATTCTTACGCAGATGTATGCAACCACTTCAAATTAACGTTGGGCACTCACATATGATTCCAGCTTGATGATTTCATGTTTCACGCCCGTCAATTTCTCGTGATCCGCAGAGAATTCAAGTTGATGTTACGACAGATTTATTTGAAAGTGCTTTTGAGGTGAAAGTGATCTCCTGCTTTGATATTCTTTTAGCGCTGCTTGATTGGGTGCTGAGCGAAGGATGCAAGGAACAAATTAACGAATGACTGACATAAAAACTCTAAATGTCCGTGTCATCAATCCCCTTGAACTGTGTGCATGGTCTGCGAGTAGTGTGATCGAGCTGTCATTAGGAAAATGCGTCTTGCTTTATGACTGGTTTGGCTCATTAAAATTTATTGAGGAAAGACCTTTCAGATTTGTAAAGTATGCCCAGACTTGTCGTTTTTCATGAAATGCTTTTGCTCGAGTGGCTTGCAAATTGAAAGGATCAAGCAAAGGGACTTGCGTATTTTCAATACGCAAGCCTAAATCAAGCTCATGTTTTTGATATCACATTCGAAAAAAACAAAGCACCAAACTCTATTTCATGAAACCTTGCCCTTTTATTTCCCATTTGCTTGCATGCCAAAGGCTTTTCGAAACATCAAAGTCTCTGAGGCATGCACTTGATGTGAGATATTGCTTCTTTCACTCGCCGCAACTTCGAACCGGGTATCAATTCTGTTGATTTTGAGGATGTGTTCAGTCAAATCCTTGAACCTTTTCAGTCTTTAACGAGGCCTAAAATTTCATCATTTTTGTAATGACTTAAAGTTTTTAAAACTCACGAGTTGCAACCTAATGAATCTCGAGGAAGATGGTTTCAACGTGTGCGGAAGTATATTAATGATGGCCCAGTAAAAAGAAGTTAACAGGTTCTAGCTGACATTCCTGAGACTGAAGTCTATTGAAAGACGGGTACAAATCTTTTGGGCTTGGCGAAGAACTGCACCACTCGAGATCGTTGTGATATATGGACTTGTGACAGATAGTATAAAATGGTGAGGTCATTGCAGGGGTATGCTCATGAGTCTCGAACATATTGCCTGGCGTAAAAATCACTATTCTCATACTAAAGTATTAAGATTAATACATTTTCACGATTGTTTCGGTCACAAAGACGTATTGCAAGTTAACCCTGAACAAAAGAGCAGCTTCACCAATCACTAAATATTGATACACTTCGAAAGTGTGCATCTCTGAATCAAAACTGTAACGAGCCAGATGTTGAAATTTCTAGTTACCTTGAAATTTGTGAAGATCTTATCTCATGGAGAGAGAGCTTTTCATTGATAGAATAATAGCCGAGTGAAACGCGCGATGCCGTGTGTTGCATCATTGTTCCCGCTTGCCTAATCTGATACGTCAATTTCTAAAATGGGTCGTTTAAGCATCTCTAAAAATCTGCATTGAAGATCATTTTTCGCCAGTCAATTCTTGAGGAAGCGACAGCCTCGATCGAAAATTTCCGATCAAATGTTCATCTCGTTAATCCCCCGTAAAACATCTGAAAGGAATTTAAGTGCTTAGAGTGCATGCTACAATAAAGAATTTGTTATGAAATCAAAGGACATATACATCAAATAGAAAAGGAAGCAATCTATTAAAAAAATTCATACTCTCACTGCCAGAAATTTGTGAATAGCAGTATTTTCAAATCACAGGAGTCTTGCTTAGTCATAAAAAGCTACAGGACTACCACTTGCTGATTTTGGTTTTACTCGAACGCGTCTGAACCGGGCTTTACTAGTTCGGCTGGATTCTAAGACCCGTGCACCATACTCACTCTGGCGATTTGCTTGATCGAATCATCAAGCAAGCATATACCCCGCGATTGCCTAAAAATTCTTCGATTCAATCAGAGCTAGCTCTCATGTTTCGTAATGCTTTGAGAAGCTCCCGCCACCTTCCTGCTAAAGGCTTGAAGGATGGACGCTTGAACTTTTCACGGCCATATAATTACTCACATTTCCAAGGCTACCAACCACCTCCTTCGAAATTCAAAAGATTCATCACCATCAACTTGTACCTCGTGTCTTTGACGGCATTTGCATATTACATGTGGTGGCCGAAGCACACGTTTCCGTCACCTGTAGCCAAGATCTTGCGCAAAGGATTATGGGCGGAATCGGACAAGGGAGAAAAAGACTATCAATTGGCCCTAAAACACTACCTTGAGGCTCTTGAAAAATGCCAGGAATTGAAGATGGACCGTCTCTCGGATGAGTATACCGGCATTCAACTCAAAATTGGCGAAATGTACGAGCGTATGGGGATGGTGGAGGATGCGGCGTTCATTTATAACGAGATTGCTACCTTATATTTATCTGTCTTGAAAGCGCCCCCTAACTCCGCACAGGGGGCCCGCGTGAAAGGTATAGCTCACAGAAGCCATTTAATTCAAAAAGATTTGCGTATTGCCCTCAAGTTGGTGGAGCTCAATAGAGAAAACCCGCTGCTTTCAAAGGCCATTTTAATCACACATTTGCTTATTGCCCAGGAAGAGGCGAACAAGAAGATGGGCATGGCATCGGAATCTGTCTCTCTTCTTTCTCCTGGAGATTTGCTCAACTCCTCATCAAATAAAGACGCGTTGAAAGATTTGAAGCAACTTGGCAATGCCAAAGCAGAGGAAGAGATTGCTAAGGTATTGAAAAACTCAAAGGCCGAAGACGTCATTGTTCTCAAGACAAACCCCGAGGCGTGGGAACCTTTTGCTGACGAGTTTTTCAGTGCGATGGACATTCTTTCAGCGATATGCATCTCTGTGGGCGACATCAAAGCTGCTAGCAGTATCCGCGTTTCAATGACCAGCAAAATGCTAGTTGCGGGCGTGTCTCCAGATAAATTGCTTTTATCCCAGTGCAACACGGCCTCGCTTCTATATTTCCAGGCCGAACAGCTCCAAGCTGAAGAACAGGCGCTTCGCAAGAAGTTCTCTGAAATATCTGGCGTGAGCCACGATAAAGTGAAGGCCATCCACGACCCACTCCAGCCCATCTCGGTTCTGCCAGAAACCGCCGAGAAAATCAGGAAACAGATCGGAGAGGCAGTGCTGGACGAAGAAAAGCGTGCGTATGAAGAGATTGTTGCTAACAAAGAGAGGCTCTTAGAAATGGTGATTGCGACTTATGAATCAGTGCTCAGCGGCTCGAAAGCCTTGCCTCAGGACGTCGTGCGTGCCAATTCGACCATTGGAGAGACTGTGGCATTGGCAACTTACGGTCTAGGTGTGGTGAACTTGCATCTATCAAAATACGATAAAGCAGAGCGGCTCTTACGAGAAGCACGCGTGCGCTCAAAGAGCTGTGGATACGACGCGTTGATTAGTGAAATTGAGCGAGAGTTACAAAAACTCTTCAACGAAAAAAACGCTGTAAAGAATAAGGATGAAGGCATCGAAATGGATATCCATTTGATCAAGTAATGGCGCTTCGGGTGCGTTTACGTCTCGATTTCGTGTTTGTTCTCTCGAACATTTCCCGGTATCGAGAAAATAGGAACGTCTTGGTATTCGCCTTTTCAAAGCGCAATGAAGAAAAGCACTTTATACGAGGTAAGAAAGATAACGCTTCCCAAGTAATTCTCTCGCTCTGGAATGCATGCTTCGGAAGACCTGCATTGTTTTGAAAAATTGAAATTTGCAGCAATTATAGAAATGGAAGATTACCTACTCTTTTCAGAGCCACAGAGACTTTTCCCATGCACCCGCAACACCTGCAGCAAATAATTATCATCTGAGAACATCAAATTCCTGGATATCATACAGCCAAGTCCCTCCACGTAAAACTCATTACTAATTGGAATCCGAGTCGTTGAAGATAGAATATTTTTGGTTGTAAAACAAAGAGAAATATGGTTTTTCAAGGTCATTTGTTGCCGTAATTACGCTATTGCTGTAAGTACACTACTGCTGTAAGTACACTACTGCCGTAACCCCACCGAAGCTGGATCTCCACTGCTTCAAATCAAAAGTCGCGGTCATTACAATGTTTACGGTACGCGCACGACAATTCACCACTCACTCACAATCGGCCTCGTGTTCAGAAAAAAGGCCTGGCGTCACTCAAACATACCGATCTAGCCACCTTTGGACGAGACCCTCCTCGTGGACACACCCGAAATTGGCGAAGCAGACCCATCAAAATCATTGGAAATGGTAGTTCTTTCTGCATCTATTTGCTCGCATGGCGGCAAGGCTCTCGTGTCCAGACAATTCAGGGACTTGAGTAGAGATAAAATCACTGAGCTTTTAGCAAACTTTCCCTCTTTGCTCTCAAGTTCTGGGTCTCAGAATACGACTGTCGAGACTGACACGGTGAGATATGTGTACCAGCCATTGGAGGAACACTACGTGGTGATCTTGACCAACAAACAGTCCAACATTTTGCAAGACATCGACACGTTGCACCTTTTGGTGCTGGTGGTCAGCAACATGTTAAAAAACGTCGACGAAAAAGAGATCTTGAACAACGCCTTCGAGATCTTGAGTGCCTTCGACGAGGTCGTCAACTTGGGCTACAAGGAAAAGCTTACGTTGTCTCAAGTCCAGAGCTTTTTGGAGATGGATTCTCACGAGGAAAAGATCCAAGAAATCATTGAAAGAAACAAGGAATTGGAGGCTACTGAGGAACGCCGCCGCCGCGCTAAAGAAATTCAACGTAAGGAGTTGGCTCGCCGTAACATGGAACTGCAGCAGTCGGCGGTTTTTGGAGCTGGAAACCAGGTTCAAACCCCACCAATTCAAGATAATTACGGTTACAACACCACTCCTTCTGCGGGCCCTTCGTACGGAAATACTCAGAGTGCGCAAACAGAAGCCCCAGAGGTTAACTACACTGCGCCTCGTGCCATTGGTGGCAAGGGCTTGCAATTGGGCAAGAAGGCCACAAAACCAGCAGCTCACGAGCAAAGACAGCCACTTCTCACATCAAAGCCACCGGCCAGCGCCCCTGTGCCAGCGGCATATCAGCAACCTGCTCCACAGGAACCTCCTTCGGTTTCTGCGTCCCCCTCTCCACAACAAAATGGCGGTGCAAAGGCGTTCAACAATGGTATCTTGATCATACTCAATGAGAAAATCACTGCGCAATTGAACCGCGAGGGTGGCATCAGTTCCTCAGAAGTCAAGGGAGACCTTCATTTGCGTATCAACAATGCAGAGTTGGCACGTGCCCGTATCTTGTTGAATGTGGGAACTCAGGCAGGAATCCAATACAAAACCCACCCCAACGTGGACCGTGGGTTGTTTATTTCAGAAAGTAGTATCGGCTTGAAAGACCGTAGTAAGTCCTTTCCCAGCAACGACCAGAGTTTGGGTGTTTTGAGGTGGAAGGCTGTGGCCAAGGCCGAGGACTCCTCTTTGGTGCCTCTTTTGTTTACTGCCTGGGTTAGTTTGAATGATGGGGTCGCAGATGTGAACCTAGAGTACGAGTTGACGCCTGCGTTCTTGGACGCACACCCTGGTTTGGAGACATTTGATGCCGTGCACATTGTGGTCCCCGTGGCCTCTGATGATGTGATTTTGAAAGAGGACTCGACTGGTCACGTGTCCTACGAAATCACTGACGAGGGTATAGTGTTTTCCGTGGCGCAAATCTCTGTTGCTGAAGCACTGGGCTCTTTCGAGTTCTCGGTGCCTGTGGAGTCTGAAGATAATTTGTTTCCCATGCAAATTGTGTTCAACTCGTCGCGTACAAGTGGTGTCACGGAATCCGACGGCTCGTTTGGGAGAGTACAGGTTATGGACGTGATTTCTAATGACGACGACGAAAAGTCTCTTCCATTCGACTTGCATCACAACTTGACTGCGGAGAGCTACTCTGTTTTGTAAGGTTAGAATGGGAGAGAAATAGAATGAATATGTGCGATTGAAAAAACGAGAGAATGAACAAATACCGAAAATGGGAAATTCTTTTTACGGTTGATGCTGGATTGCTTGGCAAACTTGGAAGAGCTGTGCTGCTGGATTGTATCGATTCTGAGATCATGGGGCTTTTAGACCGGCAAGTGAGATGAGCTAGCACGGCACGGCAAAACGGCGATGTTTGTTTTAACTAAATAAATAAAATGATTGGAGGCCACGTCTCGAGCACGAGACGCTAAGTATAAGAACACGACTGAAGTAAATTTTGTTTTTGTCTTTGTCTTCCCCACGACGATTGATTCTCTCAAATAACAATCAGGATCCCATTTGAGGCCACGGATATCTTTAGGCACAAGCCTTGATTCTCGTTAAGCAGTCGAAGCTCACTCAAAATCCGTCGTCTAGGATCCTTGCCGTCGTATGTATCTTTGACATGTGTAACTATCACATTCAAGTCTTTCAAAAAAGGCAAAGACAGAGACGCCTGGGTTTGCTCCTTGCAAAACTCTTCTAGCCTTTGAAATTCTGATATCACATGCTGCGGTGTCATATGGCCATAAAGGTTGGCGCCTGGCTCCTTGCTATGTGTGGAGCATTCGAGAATGATTGCTTTAAGGGTCCCGTCGAGGACAAAGGGAGCCACCAGTTCCCAAACTAAAGAATTTTTCCCCAAGCGCAGAGTTGAGTCTGCCTCAAAATCACCAAACACAAGAAGCTTTGCCCGAGTTTTGGTATCATTAACGAGAAACGCCAGCGATTGGTAGGGCCCAAGACACTGGCCTTTATTGGCTATTGTACCGTGAGATAGCTCGAAATATGTCACGACATATGCACCGTCGGCGATTTCGAATACTCCAGTTTCGGGAATAGTCATCAAGTCAAGAAAGCCGAGGGAAACCAAGTCGGGCCAGATCTTCCCGTTGAATATATGCTTATTGAGGGCGTCGATTGTGAATTCGGACGCGTGTATCGTTGTCTTGTCGCCGGCTTCAGTTGCCCCCGCCAGATTGAGCACCAAAGACTGAATATGGTCCAAATGCGGGTGGGTTATAAGCGAAGCAGAAACCCTCGAAAAGATGTCTTTCAGTAGCCCTAGAGGCAGGCCTTCTAACCCGGCAAATGGCTGACTCGGAGGTACTTCAAGATACTCTTCGGGACGTAAGGAGTCTTTGTATAGACTAAATTGGCTTGAGCTCTTCTCCACAGACTCACCTTGGCCCTTATACTCTCTGTTGGCCTTTAAAATCATTTCTGCAAGCACGTTCCATCCTGCCCCGGCGTCTATGGTGAACAACGGCTTATCTCGAGTTTGTAGTAGTTGGGAATACGATAACGAGGCTGGCTTCACCATTAAGGCGCAATTTCCGTATTCCAGAGGGCCACCTGACAGGCCTAGAAAAGTGATTTCAAAGCTCATCTACCCAGGGTCTTAAAATTGACACCCCTTGGGTTCAGTATCATTCGCTAGACAAAAAAACTTTTTGGCTTTGGGTGTTCCGGAAACCTGATGCGATGGTATTTCGGAAAGCGCTCCAACTTAGCCAAAATGAAATTTTCCAGGAACAATATGGATCCCGCGAGGCTCACCTTGCACCAGAAAAGCCAAAGGCATAAATATATGCGAACGCAAAATTCCCGAGAGTTTGGCTCAAAAAGTGGAGAAGCGATAAGTAGTGTCAGCCGTCTGTGCCGGAGATTCTCGCGCTCGTCAGTCGGTATATAAGCACTTTCAAGTTGCCCGTCTCGCATGCGGCTCCCGTAACGGCGAGCAAACTTTTTGAGAGAATAAAAAAGTTTAATCTCTAGTCCAGTAAACGATCTGGAATGCTACATTAGAGGAAAGTCCAAATTTCGTGATATGTTTTTTTTTCCATATGAAAGAAAGGACTCTAATAAGAAGGCTTCACGTCTCCAGCACCTGTTGGGAGTTAAAGCTCACTTTCAGAATGTCTGCTTGAGCTTTTTTTATACTGCTCTTCGTATCTGCACTGTATCGGGCGAGGGCTGCCGAAACCACGTGGCTCGTGTGCTAGAACCTTTTCCCACTTTTTGCGAGCTTTTCTCGATTGAGATGCCAAGCAATGGGTATCGTAAGTGCGTCAACGCCATGTTCTAGAACACAACTAAAACGACACCGAAGGTTTTGGACCGAGTCGAGCTTAAACTTCTACGCGTGTTGCTCGTGTGTGTACATAGTGTCACTCAAGCAAGTGAATTTTTCTAGGGAGCCCGTATACGAGGCCGCCCCTATTTTACAAAGCTCATGCGAGATAGGACTTGCTTGTCGAGACACATGTGACTTCATGCAAAAACCCGCCCTTTTTCAGTATTCTTGCGTCTGCATCCGCCTGTATTTATAGCAATAAATTCGCAGACACATTTTCCGCAGTGACAATGAAGGCACGAGAGTACAATATAGGAGCATTTTCTTTCTCCTTAAATTGA
The DNA here is from genome assembly GCA_030578735.1 of Metschnikowia noctiluminum. NCBI lineage: Eukaryota > Fungi > Ascomycota > Pichiomycetes > Serinales > Metschnikowiaceae > Metschnikowia > Metschnikowia noctiluminum. Next base: position 9,814 of record JAKTYO010000257.1, on the reverse strand, counting down.
ACCTAGAAATTGTCCCAGAAGTTTTGGCAAAAGAAACATCGAAGTAGGTATCATTATTCATAGGTATTAGTATGGACTTAGAGGCTGGTGCGACAATCCACTAAGTTGACAGCACCTAATGTTTTATTTAACGTGATTTGGTGCAACTAAACGACGGCGTGATCTTCAAAAAAGTCAGGTACCCTCGAGAAAGTCAAGATTCTGTTATCTTCTTGCTAATATCTAATATCTGACAAGCACATTTCAGACTAAGTCTTTCATGAAGAACCAAGCAGACGTCCGATAAGACTCTTAGAATCATTGTCATATAATGATACGGTTTGAACTTACATTCACAGAGAGATACAACTAAACGGATTTCTGACTCCAACTGTTCGGTCCTTGAATGTCAAAAAAATCGGAATTAGCATGTCTGATCATGTCAACTGGGACTTATGCGCGAAGGGCGTGCTTGAAAATCATAATCTAATAATAATGATAGAGTTATCTGTATAAATATACGTGGAGTTGACTAGAACTTATATAATCAACCCCCAAGGAGCAAGAGGAATCTCTCGCTCCTATGAGAAAACTTTTCAGTACTCGACGAGCCCATCTTACAATGTGCAGTCCCATGTTAGTAACATGTCAGATATCTCTGACCTCGGACATGACATAGGGTTATTTGCGAATACGACATGCTGCCCCCTTTGTTCGGCCACTTTCTCATCGGAAGCCACCCAAACTATGAGGGCCCAACATATTTACTTCGCTTGTCAAGCGTCTAAAACGATCTGGCGCGCCTCAGGTCTATCCAATCACCCCTACCCCCGAATTGTAATCGGCACGGTCAGCCCGGCCTCGCCAAACATCGATAAGTTCCTATTTTACGTCAGTCAATTTCTCAAA